>WYDK02000026.1:1222582-1244864 GCA_009867345.2 Toxicodendron radicans | reverse complement strand
TTGTATCTTCTCCTTGGTTTAACTCTCATTTCAGTATGAACTAATTGTTTTTAAGTTGGGTTTGAATATTTGAACTCTTATTGTAATGTTCCTTTCACTTTAATATAGTTTATGATGCTTACATTTCATTTTAATCAAATGAGTTTATTGTTGCAATGTTGATGTAGTCAGTCAATACTTGTTGTTTTGCTTATTAATTAGATGCTGAGAAGGTATGAGTAATAAGAGAAATCATTTGGTTAATGCAAGCCCTTAGGGTCATACGACAGTATGAGGAGAATTCATAGACATATGGTTGCTTCCTTGTACGATTATTAACAAACCGAGGTTTAAATATGTTTCTTGAGTCCAAATCGGCATACATATATGTTAGATTTAAGCTTAGGGAACAAGCTTGTAGAATGTTCGACGAAACAGTACGAGATTTTGGAAGTTTGAATCGAGTGAAATGTCATGCTGAGTGATGTTGTAACAATATTCATAGCAATACAATATGAGCGATTTTATTCAAACTTGATTTACCTTTCACTAATTACTGAATCTGACTTACCTTTTACTAATTACTGAATCTGTTATTGCCACGTTACTCTATTAAATTAGAATTTATATTTAAGTTTATTTTCGTCCATTAGTTCAACTCATTTAATTGTGTCTATCTCATTATTGTTCATTTTAGTTTAATATCATCACTATTTTGTTTGCTATTAATACTGCTAAAGCATCGATTAAGACTGACTTGTTTTACAATCCTCGTAAAATTTATATTTAAGTTTATTTTAATCAATTAGTTCAACTCATTTAATTGTGTCTATCTCATTATTGCTCATTTTAGTTTAATATCATCACTATTTTGTTTGTTGTTAACACTGATAGAGCATCAATTGAAACTGACTAGTTTTACAATCCTCATGGGAACGATAACTCAATTTTTTAGAATCTATATTACTTGTTGGCCGCGTATACTTGCGTGCATATGTCTATTTTAAACATACAACACCGATCAGACAACACACATCCATAGCACTGCACGTATTTCTTAATGAAGCTCTCAAGAAGCGCAACAAGCTCGGTAGTATCATGGGCCCCATTCACAAGTGAAGTTTCAGTCTTCTCATCGAATTTGGACTGCGCTCCAAGCTCATTTCCAAAATACTTAGTAGTGTAAGATGAAGGTCTAGCCAAGGCCTTAGCAATCTCAACCATGTTAATCACATTGGTTTTGATGCCATTGCCCCTTCCTTCAATCTTGGCGACATCTTATACCTCTAAAAGGCATCATCACTGTTCGCAGCACCAATATTTTGCAAAGCCATTTTAATTTAATTCAACCGTTTAAGAGCAACGAGTCAAATTAATCAGAAAGGGCAAAATACAGCAGCAACTTCTCTTTTGGTGTGAAATCCTCTCCTTTACCAAACAAGTTCCCCACAATTGGAAAAGGTCGCATAAACTGGCAACCAGAACAGTGGGTATTACTTGCCTTGGTTAACTCAAGATGCATGCAGCCAACTTCGTGTGATGTATGTCTGTTCTTTTTTCTAGACGTAAGACAGTATTCTCCAAGCAACCCAATTGATGTAAAAGAAAAAGGCTCGTTCAGACATAAAAGAAGTTTCAAACTTGACACCCTCCACTTTGTCGGAGCTGCAACTCAGCAGACTACACTGCTAACTTCCTTAAAGTAAACAATATTATAGATATTTTAAACTATAAAGTTTTCATTAGTAATAAAAGTTGAAATGACAGTACTAGGCATCATACAGTTACTGAAAGCATATAAATAAATATCAATGTTCAACCAGAGTTTAAAAATCAAAGAATTTAACAACTATCTAACTTCATGTACATATGTTAAAGGTGAATCGTGATAAACTTAGTAAATTTCTCGTGGAAACAATAAGAACATTTGAAAATATGAGATATGCAATTGATGTTGCCTAAGGCATTGATAATTTACAAGTAGCAGAAGAAAAACAACAGATGAAACTTCTTTCCCAACAAGGAAAGCATGATAGCCAAACAACCTGAACCACCAGATAAATAAGAAAAAGATATATAGAATTAAAACCTCTTTTATAAGAAAAGCATAATTATTTTTAAAAAAAAATTGGTACTGAAGAAAACAGAATTACAAAGTTGTTCACAAGACTGAATCTCTTCACAATTTGAAACTGAATATGTTTCAAACATAGATTTAACATGTCATATGGAATGAAAACTTAAATCTTGATAATATACAAAGCTTCAAGATGTCAAACTTCATAATACAAACATTATTATTCAACAATTACATGTAATGTACTCTGTCCAGACAATAGTCATAAGTATGCAACAATACTTAAATGTTATAGCTAAGTTATCAATACAACTCCAAACTAGGACAGATATGGACTCGAGTATCAGTCCTCTTTCCATCAAGCAATTAAATTCGCCAAGGAACAAATACAATTATTAACAGTTTCAAATTTGTTTTATCTTAATAAAAAATGCAATAACTTCGATATATCACCACAACATAAATAAACTAGTCTAGACCCTAGCCAAACAACCTGTCAAAAGTAAAATCTATCCATATTAATAAATCGAATTAATAAAAATATCAAGAAACACAATAATCTGAACATAATCAGACAAATCAGATTATCTAAAAATATCCAAAAAGATTAATATAAATCAATCAGATTCCTATTCAAAACCATTAGATTTTTTTTTTTATATATATAAACAAATAAATCACATATCTACACAATTCTAGAACAAACACATGAGATTTATATCCGATACAACAAATTCCACCTCTGATCATAGAAAACTACATCGCATCAACAATATCGATCGAAATGGAAAATATACTAACAAAATTGAATCGTTCAATAAAAATAAAATAATCAGTATACAACGAATCTGAAGAAATCGAAAGAACTGGAGATTATACCCTGGAGATGATAAGAGAAAACGAGAGAGAGAGATGTTGAAGAAGGAGCTCCGTGGTGCTGTGAAGAGATATTGTGAGAATGTATTGATCGGAGACAGACTTTATATAAGAGGTTTTATGAGTTTAGGGCAAACTCAGCCTCTCTTAGTCTTACGTTTAAAAATTATTTCAATTTTCCCACGTCGACCTATTTTCTTAGGTATTTAATCTATATTAATGTCTATAAGTCACAAATTAACTGAATGGGTCAGGGTTTTTGGACGTCAATATTATTACTTATGGCATGAAGAGGACCATAGAATAATGTTTGTTAATTTCATTATCGAGCCATCAATGTCCTTTGCTTAACACATAAATTACTCCTTTGCTTTTCTTGATGATCAAGGGTAGCCGATTCCCAGAATTTTCTTCACCAAATCCACCACTCTTTTAAATTCAATAATTTTGTGGACAACTTTGATTTTTAAACAACTGCTTAATCCAATTTTAAGGCAACTGAGTTGGGAATCACATGTTATACAACAATTTGTTTGATGCTCAATTAATGACAAATTATTGGCTACAACCAGTTTCCCAAGCAAATATTATCATGAATTGTTTGTTGTCCCATTTGAATCAAATAACAAATTTGATTGGATTCTTGAAAACAATCATCAATCGTGTCGATAATCTGTTGATGGCAAGGAAGAGAGGAAGAATGAAAAATAAAATCCTTTAGCATAAATGTGCAATTGCTACTAGTTCATCAACTCCAACTCCTTAGGTCAATTTTGCAGCCAGAAACTTCAGAAACGCGGCTGGGCTCAGGATCATGTATCTTATTGTCGAAGGCCCATATACATGTGGGCTAAGGCGGCCCTTCTTCGGTGTACAAATAAACAAGAACCAAGACCCGAAGCCACGCATTCAACAGTCAACAATGCCATTCAAAGGCCCCTTAACTTAAGGGATTGTATTGTATAAAGTTTCGCTTTCCCAAAAAATAACCCATCTGCTTTGTTCTACAAGCAAAGAAAAGGCACGTTTTTAACTTACTTATAAGACAAAAGTGACTTGTTGAACAAATAATATCAAAATGTAGTGATTAAAAGGATTCAATTTTGTCTTTATAGCACATGAAATATACACTATTTTTCAATTTAATTTTTGGAAATACTAATACCTTGTTCAAACTAATTTAGTTTTATAATATGTGCAGACGGTCAAAATTCTACGACTAATTCTTGTGGGGATGTGGCCACTGATAACCTGTTAGACTTGAGAGCAAAGACACAAAGAAAGAAAAGATGAACTTGAAGTCATTGACATCGATTGTCAAGTCAGCACAAATGAAAAAGAAATAAGGAAAGCAAAGACTGAGATAGAGTTGGCAGAAGTCACTGTGATAGTGGCGCTATGTCGTGACAATTGTCGTAGAGTGGTCAAAATTCAACTCTATGGTGTGAAACGGTGACAGTACGAGAGAGTAAGAGTGAGAGTGTGAGGAATGAATTGGGTAATGTAAAGGTAAAGTGAAGAGTATGTTATGAGACCCCTTATGAAAGGGTCAACCTCGATACTTATAGGCGGCTGAGGTGGTTGGAGCTTCCATGAGACTCGAATCCCCATTGAAAGTAATGTCAGCTCTAGTTCTGCTAATTTGGTAAGGACGTTGTAATCTCTCCCAGAGTATTGCGCTACATGGTTGGAGACCCAAAGTTAATTGTGACTCAGTTTAAGGGACGTGAGACATGGTCCATAGAGCCGATGACAGGTCGTGTAACCAATGTGCCGAAGTATGGGATGACCTAACCTGTAAAGTGACTTAGTTCGTAAAATGGCCTAAATCGTAGGTCAGCCCACTTCGAGGAGTGACCCATAACGTAGAGTGATCCAACTCATGAAATTGGCTGGCTCGTGAAATGGACCAACATATAGAATGAGTCAGCTCAAAGAGTGAGTTTTTTACAAGATGAACTTTGACGCAGAAACAAACGCGATTAGGTCACGGCGTAGAGCCACTAGCTGTTGGGCCAAACGTGGGCTCAATACCAATTAAGGTGTAAAACCAAAGTGATAAAAGAACAAAATGTGTAAAATGTTGACACAATTAAGGTGTGTTTTGTGATAAAGGGTGAATTATAACCAAGATTTATTATTTCTCATAAATTTTCTTCTTCATCCAATTTAACTTAAACTTTGTATGAAGGTATCTCATTATCTAAGATCTCATCCAAAAAACTATATATTAAAAAAAAAAAAAAACTAGAATAATATACCGGTGAGTGGTGAGGCACCATGCACTATTTTATAGTCTAAAGAACTTTCCTATTATTTAAGTAATAAATTTTATAAATTAAAACGTGTACAAACGGTTGGTCTTAATTTTCCACGAGTCGATTAGAAATTGACAATTGGACTTGGCAACCTGTTTGATTTGACCAGAATATTACTTGAAGTGACAAGACTGATGGCTTAGATCTTAAGGCAGATGTACACAATAGCCGCAGCCCTCATGATTCTTATATTAAATTCATTTAATTATTAATAAAATTACATATAAAACACGGAATCTATCAAGATTCAAGGTTGACAAATGACAAAGTTTTAATATTTTCTTTTATGTGAAAAACGTTTTTTGAAAAATCATCAAATGTTTTTATAAAACGCATTTCAAGTATTTTTTTCACAAAATTAATTTATTAGAGAATCATTTTTATTTATTTGCAGAAGCATCTCAAACGTTTTTAATTAATAAAGAACATATTTTAATTTAAATATTATGTAATAAGTATATATAAAAGGTAAGAATCTTTTTAACTCAAAATTCAACCATTTGTATCAATCCAATTATATCTCACTAATGTATTCATTTATTTAAGAACCAATCAATTGTTATTGTGTTTAAATGATACAAAAACAGATAAATTCAGAAAATACTATACATATGATAACGATATAGCAAACATGTTCTTTATTCACCAATATTGAATATGACATTTTTATTTTGGATAATACTGCACTTACAAGTTACAATTCAATCTCGCAATTCTTGGGTGGTAATCTTTAGTTTTTTGTTGATAAATTTTTCAAAATTCAAAATTTAGTAATAAAAAACTGGAGCTTATCACTTAAAGTTTATGAAAGAGAATTTGTGAGATTGAGTTATAAGTCAATCTTTATTGTTTTAATTTATATTTAAACCGTTTAATTTAAAAAGAAATGGTTAAAATTTTAAATTAAAAGTATTTTAACATTCACGTGTATTTAAAGAGTTGAATTTTTAATTTAATTTGACGTGATAATACATTTTTATTTATTTATTGAATTAATTTACTTCTTTTTAATTTGTATACATATAATAATAAGAATATGTTTTTTTTATTAAAAAAATATATCTTACATACCAATAATGTTAGACGTATAAAAATTTTTTACAAAAATTTATAAATAAAATGATATAACAAAAAATAAATTAAATAATGAATAAAAAAAATCAAACTTATCACATTTTTTCGTATATCTATTTATTTACAAGTATTATATTACTCTTTACAATTAAATAACAGCGAGTCTATTGGGATTTGGAAAAGGTTTCCACAAGTAGGAGTGAAAAAAAATGTGGATTGGAAGAAAGATTGCATTACCCATTTAATATTTGTATAATATGAAAGATTGGAAATTAAACTATATGCATTAAGACAAAATTATAATCATCAGTAATGATGACATTTGTATAATTCAAAACATTATAATATTAAATGTTTTTTTATTGAACGAGACAAATCGTTCCCTTTATCACGATGTTTGATCACTATACCATGAAGTGTCAAATAAGCTAAATGCCTGGCCTGTCAATAGACCTATTCAACACAATTAACACCACTAACGGAATTTTTGACTTATAAACTTTACAAAACCCACTATAGCGTATTTAAAAAGGCTAATAAAATAAAATATTATTTTCAAGTCCGCAGGCAGCAATCTACATGTAAACAGTGGTTGTGATATTTTCTGATTTTCCTATCGAAATAATGATTTAATGGGACTTTTTTATTAAGAGACTTTTAAAATATCACATTTTTATAAAAAAAAATATACTTTTTAATTTAGCAGTAAACGAAAAGTAAATTTAGTCTATGTTATTGAGACTTTTGAAGAAGATTGATCGATGAGTCTTTTGATAGTAGAATGTTAAATTTTAGTAATCTTAATTGGTTAAAATTTAACTTGAGAGTGACGATTGCGTAAACCCTAATCATTTAATTACCGACGATTGACGGGGTCAACAGGAGTAAGGTTTGAGGAGTTTTAATGAGTGATGATTGAAAAAGATAATAATTGTGATGTGGAGTCGTAACGATGCTAGATAGTCGACGATTGACGGATAGGTATGAAAATATCATTTGGATATGAAAGTGATATTATAAAATTTTGTAGGTGCGAAAATTATCTTTAAGCTATTATTTGAGTGGGAAAAAATCGTTTATTCTCTCTGTTATAATATGTTGACACGTACCGTGTTTATTTAGAAAATGCTGGGACTTGGAGGAAGAAAAAAAACGTTTTATTATCAATTTAACTATGTGTGTTGGATTAAAGACTTTAAGATATAACAACATTTAAAATATGTTTATTATAAATAATTATAAGAAAAATGTTTTAATTCAAAAACATATCCATCTGCAATATATATCCTTGCTGTCTCATACTCGACTCAATTGTAAACGTTGTTTTATATTCAGATCTAATTTTCTTACATCTTTATATTTGTGTACAAATCCAAACGCGATAATTAAAATTCTCCACAGATCTTAAAATAATCCTAAAATTATAACTTACATGAATAAGGGATGATATGATACAACTACAACCCATATGAGATGTAGAGATAATGGTTGAGAGTTGAGAGGATCCATTTTATCAATATAATAATACCATCACTACAAAATTTGGTAATTAAAATAGTAAATACAATCATTGTCTAAAAAAAATTACACATTTTAAAAACTAAAAATGCATTAAAAATCTTATATTATAGAATGTCAATTTAGCATTAAATTGTGGGCGGCCCTAACTAAAGCCCGAGTCTACCACGACCCCGACCGTTCTAGGGTTAGTCTTATTACTAAAATTCTTCTACTTAAATATAATTTTATCATATAATTACTTAATTTAAATAAGAAAAAAAAAGTTTATAACCCAAATTTATAAATTTTTTCTCACAATTGTGTTTGTAAATTGGTTTGATTACTACATGGTAATTATGAATAAAAATTTATAAAATTTTATCGTAGATTTAGTATTAATCATTTAGATATAAGAATGGGTCGAAATATTGGAGTAACTCCGATTCATAGAGTCGGGGGATTTTGGTTCCCGAGTTGAGGCGTGACTTGCGAGTGGCGTCGACGTGAAATCCGTGCCAGAGGCCCCACGTAGTCGACAAAAAGTCGTATTTTCTCGTTTACTTATTGTTTTTGTTGTTAGTTACTCCCTGACATTCCTGCTACCTGCGTTCTAATTTTCAAGCCCTCTCATGCCTAACCTTTGACGGGCTAATCTGCATAATATTCAAACCAAATAAACGAGTAAAAAAAAAAAAAACTCGTGTAGCTTATAGTTATAAATAGAGCTTACATTCATTTCAACGTCTGGTACCTTCAGCTTCATCAAAGACCATTTCTCTCACTCGGTCTTCGCAAAATGAAGAGCCGCACCAACACCACTCATATTATATCTTCCAAATGGATTCCTTTTATCTGTTTATCATGTTTCGCTCTTGGAATCGTATTCAGTAACAGGTTCAGTTTTTTTTAGGATTTATGTTCGGAAAATTAGGTTTAAGTTTCCATTTCTGTTTAGGTGAGTTTGATTTTTATTTATGTGTGACGATGATCAGGACGTGGAACCCGCCGGAACCCTACGGTCAGTTCCTTTCGCGCCAACGTCGTGACCAGGAGTTGCGGATTATCTCCAATGATTGCGTTACTAATAAAGTGTGTTAGATTACCGCAAAATTTCACTCTCTAATTTTCGTCAATTTTTTTTTGAATTTGTTTATTTTTTTTTCTTTTTGACAGAATCCTAAAGAAAATAAAGATGTATTAAATGAAGTTATGAAAACCCATGGAGCAGTTCGGTGAGTACAAACAATCTGTTCAGTTATAATTTAGCTTAGCTAGTTTTGAATTTAGATTAATTTTTTTACTAATGTATTTGGTTTCTGCTTTATGGATATTTTGGATACGTGTCAGGTCTTTAGATAAGGCAATTGCAGTGCTTCAGATGGAATTGGCAGCGTCCCGGAGTCCCGAGGAAAAAGCTAGTTTAGAAGGTTACGTTTCCAATTCAACCAGCTTGAAACCACCGAAACCGAAAGTGTTCATGGTTATTGGAATTAATACTGCTTTTAGTAGTAGGAAGCGGCGTGATTCTGTTAGGGAAACTTGGATGCCTCAAGGTATCTTTTGTTTCTTATAGTGTGGTTTGAGTTGATTTTGTCGTCGTTCATTTTTTTTAATTGATTGTTGTGTTTGTTTAGGAGAAAAGCTTGTTCAATTGGAGCGTGAGAAGGGAATTGTCGTCCGGTTCATGATTGGCCACAGGTAAAATAGCTTTGGTATAAAATACTAGTTTAATTTCATGAATTGTGAAAGAGTAGTTATTGAATAGGTTGTCCATGAAATTTGAATCTAACAAGTTATAACTTTGTTCCTTTCTGGTGTCTTTTTATATACATTTGTTTCAGACTCCAATTTCTTCTTCTAAGAATTAAAATCAACTTGCAAAGTATCTGACTGTACTGCAGTCATTCTGTCCGTGACAGAACTGAATTGCTGATTTTGTCCATGCCATGTGCTTTATAAATTGCAGTTCTAGAATTGAAAGTTGATCGTAATAGTTTGAAGAAAAAGAATATGGGCCAGATTTTTGTAAAATATCCAATTTAGTGTGATCCATTAAAAATAACCTGGGCTTATGGGGACATGGTAACTAAAACGATGTTAGGACATAATAGCTGTTAGTTATTTGAATTAAGAGTTAACAAAATTTTTTTAAGAAAGAATATTGGTTGACTTAGCTGTCCCACTCTTCTGATTGCATTGTTTCTATGTGCTTGATGTTTCCTGTGTCAGTTTCTAAATAACAAACTCTATAAATATGTGTATGTGTTGTCAGGTGGAATTTAGATTCTTAATGCTAGAAAACTACTTATAATGACATGTTATTAGGCTTAATTGTGGGGACTTCTGGCACTTTCTACCATTCTACACCTCATTTGTTTCATATGTTGCATATATAATTTGTGCTAGTAACTAAATATTGACAAGAGTGGGATGCTGTTGATCAAATTGGGAACTGAACCAAAGTGTTATTTGCCTTATTTGATACAGTGCAACATCCAACAGCATTTTAGATAAAGCTATTGATTCAGAAGATGCTCAGCACAAGGACTTCCTGCGGCTGGTAAGAAGCGAACATAAAGTGGTTTTGTATGTTTGGAAAATCTATGAATTTTGCCAGGGCTTTGTCTCAACTTCTATTATCTTGTAGGAGCACATTGAAGGATACCATGAATTGTCTGCGAAAACAAAAACTTTCTTTGCCACTGCTGTTGCAAAATGGGATGCTGATTTCTATGTTAAAGTGGATGATGATGTCCATGTTAATCTAGGTATGCACTTTTGCTGCAAATTTAAGTTTCCATTTCATTATTGAATGATACATACTTTTTAACTACCATTTCTGATTTTGATTTCTATATCTTGCTTGTGTAGGTATGCTAGCTGCTACTCTTGCTCATCACCGCACAAAGCCCAGAGTTTATATTGGGTGTATGAAATCTGGACCTGTTCTTTCTCAAAAGTAATTCCCCTGCTTTATGTTAAATAGAATGTTACCGTTCAATTTACTTCATGTCATGCATGCAGGGTTGTTGTCTAAATCTTATTTAATTCCTTTATTTTCCCCAGGCATGTCAAGTACCATGAACCAGAGTACTGGAAATTTGGAGAAGAGGGGAATAAATACTTCCGACATGCAACTGGGCAGATATATGCAATTTCAAAGGATCTTGCGACATATATCTCTATCAACCAGTAAGCATTGTGAATTTTTGTGAAAATAGCCTTATTTGTTACATTGAGAGCTACCTTGTTAAGGTTTCTAGTCCATTGTCCATAATGTTCTAATTTAGCATATAAGTGCTGATCTAGCAATACAATTTCTTGCTTACTTGTGCCTAAACCAACCACCATGCTCTTGACATTTTTTCTGTCAGTGTCTTCATTTTAGTCATATCTTACAAGTTGGTATAAAATTTCGGTACTACTGCACTGTATTTTGTTGAAGTTGATCATTTGGAACGTGTAACAAGCCAAAATCACAATGAAAATGCCAAGGACTATTCAAATGTAATTCCATGCCTATATGTCTAAAACAGATTGGTTTAGATCTGGTCGCTTTTCAACTTTTTGCTTTTGCATATACAGTGAGCCAGCTAACTCCTTGGAGGTGATCTTTGTGACTGCAGGCCTATATTACATAAGTTTGCCAATGAAGACGTGTCACTTGGTTCGTGGTTTATAGGTCTCGAGGTTGAGCACATTGATGACCACAATATGTGTTGTGGAACTCCACCAGGTATGATTTTGAAAAATTATGACTGCTATGTTTTATACCAATCCCAGACCTAAAAATAGTAACTTCTGAGGTACTAGATGGGGATGGGACATCCTAGAAACAACAAAATGAAAGGGATTAGGTATATTTGTATGGATAGACTACCAGTTGGGAAATTTGTGAAACATTCAATGATGAAACTTAGCATCATTATGATTATAGCATCTGATATGGTTTTTATATGCAGATGGGATGCTTTGACATATTTGTTGCATTTAGGAAGTTCAATATCAACCGTGCTCTTGTTATTTATCCATATTAGGTTGGGACCTTTTTAGATGTGAATCTTGATCCTTTTTGTGACATCCATGTCTGGAATACCGTGTTTATTGAGATCTGACCACTCAATTCAACTTGAATAATCCATAACTTATTAGGTTGTACGGTTTTTTCTTGTTTTTTAAGTTTGCATGTATTGTATCTGCCTCTGCAGATTGTGAGTGGAAAGCACAGGCAGGAAACGTATGCATTGCATCATTTGATTGGAGCTGCAGTGGAATCTGTAAGTCTGTGGAGAAACTGAAATCCGTACATGAAAAGTGTGGTGAAGGAGATGGTGTTGTTTGGAGTGCCCAGTTTTGAATCAATACAAGTGGAAGTGTTTCACAGGTGAACATGTGGTCAACAAGAGATGAAAATTACGGACTTGAGATAGGGAAAGGAGTGGACTTAGATATGAAATACAAGTCAATAATAGACTTTTTGGAGATTACAGAGATTACAGGGTAGTTCTTGGAAGCGAGAGACCCCTGTGCATTTGTTGTATAAGAGTTGACTCTTCAACCTGCTAGCAGGTGCTTAGATGCGAACCTGCGAAAAATGGTGCACATTCAAGATATTTTCTTCCCATTACAAGTTTGTGGACACAATACAAGGCTATTTATACACAAAATTTATTTATACTTGTCTTTTTGTTCAAATTTATGAATTTAATGTAATTTATTTTTCTAGATAGGTGAATTGTTGTTAAAAGGCTTAATGTACGGCCACTTATTTTGTTCCTCAAACTTGCAATACCCTGTCTTGTGATAAAAAGAATTGCGTTATCCCTGTTGAAATTCCATGATAAGTTATGTGATAGATATTTTTTCGTCTGAGCCAAACTCAACTGTTTTCTGTGGAGTCTTTTATCTTTTCATTTCCTTTTGGTAATAGTACATTACATTATTGTAAAATCTTTTCCATGTTAGTAGTGGAGTATTGAAAATGTATTGTAGATATTGAATGTTACAGATTGTGATTCTCCTGATGTTGGAGGAAAATCTGAATATAGCATTTCTCATTTATAATGTAAGAATGAAAGGTTGTTTTCTGTTTTTCATATGTTTTTGTGGCAAAATGCTGGCGTTTGCCAGTGGGTTTCGCCTAGTGCTCAATAAGGTTCGCTCTATTTATTGATTTCGTAGGTTTGAATCTCTTTAGGGTCACTTATCACTAATTATGGTTTATTCGGTTCATTGGGTTTATAAGATATTTAATGAGCTTGAAGATTAATCAAGATGCGCACAAATTAGTTTGGATACCTCGGCTATTAAAAAAAAAAAATTCGATGCTTCTCTATGTCAAGGTGATGAAGTTAAAATCAACAAAATATATTGGTATTCCAGTCTAGGAAGCAAAATCTTGCATCTTTTACTCCCGCTGAAATAATTTTTCTTGAAGAGATTGCGATTTGTCAGATTCATCTTCAATATGAAGGGTGCCCGGCAATTTTTCATGGGAAGAACAAACTTCCTTTTATCAATTTGCCTTGTAAATAAATTTTAGACGTTTTTTTTTGTCAATTGATGCTTAAGTTACTGTATTACAAGATGATTGGACAGTAATAAAATAAAATTATTCCCAAGATTATTGCGCTTATCTTTGAAGTCTCCACTTACTCCACTCCAACTCCATTGCCAAATATCAAAAACAACCTTATACATATGTTAATACCCCTTATGTCCATAATCAAATCAAATCAAGGCATTTCACCTGCTGCTCTATCTGGAGACATCAGACACTGCTCAAACTCTTCGCGGCTCTATCATCACTTTAAGCTCTGATTATTATTATTTTCCCCACTTTTTTCAACAATCGGACGGTTCAAGTTCAATGGAGAACGCGGACGTGTTCTTGGGCCTGCACGACTTTCTAGAACGTATGCGCCAACCCTCTGCCGCCGATTTCGTCAAATCCATCAAGAGGTCATCTCCTTCTCTCTCTTGTTCTTTTTGAGCTTTGCGATTTTCTTTTTCTAAGTTGATCGGTACAAGTTTTATTTTGAATTGAGCTATTGCTGTCGTCTGTCTGATCTCTTGACTTGTAAATTAAGTCAATGCTTGTAATACTTCAGACAGGGTCGGTTAGATGAGCGCTTTTTCTTTGCATACAAATGAGCCGATGAATTAATGAAAATTTAAAAAATATGGCAATTCTTTTAACATATAAATAAGATTATAATGGATAAACTTAACTTTGATGAATTGATGTTTGCTAAGTATATTAAATCTCTAAGACAATGCAGTGTAGAATGTGGTTCAGTGAGAATTCTTCACTGTTTCATCAGCGTTTTTGGCAAAAAGCTACTAGTTTCTTGCTTCTAGTCCTAAGGAGGGTTGGTTGGGCACTTGTTTTGCAAACGTTGTTGATGAGGTTGGTGACATTATAATTTGTTGCCGGAAGTTTATTACTTAAAATGCCAAATAAAGAGACATACAGAATGTGTATCAGCGTTAGTTACTCAGTGTCAAATAGATGTTCAATATAGCTGATTGCTAGAACCAAGTACGATGTTTGATTTGGAATCTATCAGGGAGATAGAAACAAATGTAAGGAAATTAGTGAAGTAGCAAATTGCTTGACTAATTTTGATTAATTGTGATCTATGAAACTCACAGGTCATGATAATGCTAGATTTGAGCTAGAGGGCTAAGCTAAGGTGTTAAATATATAAATCTCTATATTGCAGCATTTTTTATTTATTTATTTTTAAACTGTATATTGTTATTGTTTATGAGGCAGTAATGCTCGAGGTTTCAAATGTGAAATATTTTCTTGCAGTTTCATTGTGTCATTCTCAAACAATTCTCCTGATCCAGAAAGGGATGGTGCTGCAGTGCAGGAGTTCTTTGCCAATATGGAAGCCGCTTTCAGGGCTCATCCACTTTGGGCTGGTTGTTCAGAGGAGGAGCTGGAGAGTGCCGGTGAAGTGAGTAACTAGGCTTTTACTTGTATGCCATCTCTTTATAAATAGATTGTGCTAGCTTGATGTTTCCTTTTGGGTGTTTGTGTGTGTGACTCTTTATAACATAGAGAGAATTGAAAGCCAAGGTAGTGACATGGAGAGACTAAATAATATTATTGTCATAAAATGGAGATTAAATCCAAAAAAAAGAAAAATTTGAAATGTGAATCTGTTTTTTGATCCTTTTGAAGTGATGGATCGCAATAGGTACTAGGATTAGATCGTATTGTAGATTACTCACTGTTAGTACCTGCCAAATAAATTCTTAGATTTCTCTTCTACCTCTGAGACTGAGAACCACATCATAGTGAAAGGATACTGTCCATAGAAGATGATTTTTGAAATCCCTTCAGTGCCAACTAATCATGAGGTTACTTTGAAAGAGATATTGGCCAATGAGACCTAGAATATATTGTGGGAGTCTTTTTAGATTTTTGAGAGAAGGGTTTTACCCATCCTTCTATATTTACCGATGAAACAAACTGTGTTTGGAGCTTGAAGGAGCCAAAGGGGAGTTTGCTGACATTTGTCGTGATCTAAACTAAAAGAGAGCAAAATAATGTCATTTCAGTTCAATGATAATATTTTTGTGAAGGAAATTGAATCATGCAAATATTTGGAAGATAATTAGTGTCAAAGTCTATTATAGAACTACTACATAACTTGATGTTGTACAGCTTAAATTTCATTTCTTATTTGGACTTACTTCCTGGTTATAACTTCTTATATGGATGATGCTTCTTATTATATTGACTTGTTTACCTCTGGGTTCTTCACATACAGGGATTGGAGAAGTATGTAATGACAAAATTATTTACTCGTGTATTTGCATCAATTGCTGATGATGTAAAATTTGATGAAAATCTTTACGAGAAGACTGCTTTGGTTCAACAATTTATTCGGCCTGAATATTTGGATATTAAGTCAATCTTTCAAAACGAATCATCATGGCTGGTAAGTGGAAGAATTTAATCTCAAATGGTTTTCTATCTAATACGTAGAGTACTTCTCTCTCTAGATGGTTGGCTCATTGGATTTTGTTGACAGTATAAGCATGTTCCATGTGGACACTTATGACATTTGCAAATCATTCTTTGAATTTGTTTTGGATCTTTAGGATTTGTGTTGGATGCTATTTTCATGTAGGAGGCAACATTTATACTTTGTTTCATACTCTTCGTGAGTCGTTACTCAGGAAAGGCTCACATGCTATATATGTCTTTTTATATAAGTACAATTTTGGTAAACATGTTATGTAGCTCTTTTCTCCTTGAGTTTATCATCCTTGCGTTTGATACTTAGTATGATGCTTGGTTTTCTCGTGTAGAGGTAACCCTATATGTGTCAGACAATTTTTCCCAAGTCTAATAGTTGACCTCCCATTACTCTGCTTCTCTTTTTGAGATCACTCTAAGCCGTGTTCAGTATGTGCTTAGCAATATCTGGAGGTTAATTGTTATTTTAGTCTCATAAACGAGAGTAGAATGTGAGAGTGCTTCCAAAATAGTTGTTAATACTTAATAACGCTGAAATGATGTAGTGCTGGTGCATAATGGATGTTAAATTATACATGCTTTAAAAGAATTTGACAGGTTCTTTTAACAAGTATGAGTTCTTTGTGGATACGCTAAACCACGATGTTTGACATGCTCTGAGGATTCACGCTTTTGTAATTTCATTGATTTGAAGTCATTCAGTTTGTAGTGGCGAAAAGTATATCTATTACGTTTCATCTGAATTCTCCACATTTAGAAGGGAAAAGAACAAGTGGACACCTATTTTGGCTGTTAGTAGCACCTTTGACTTGAAGAACCTAATGATATCTTTCTGGGTTCATTTATTTCAATATTGTCTTACCGCAGCATCTTTATTTTAAATTGTCAGCTTGCACAGAAAGAGCTGCAGAAGATAAATATGTACAAGGCTCCAAGAGATAAGCTTGTATGTATTCTCAATTGTTGCAAGGTTATCAACAATTTACTCCTTAATGCTTCCATAGCTTCAAATGAGAATCCACCTGGCGCTGATGAATTTCTTCCGGTCCTAATTTATGTTACTATAAAGGTGAGATCAATAATTTAACTGTGATTACATTATCTGCATAGTGTAATGCACTTGACACGGCATACATAACACTGAGTTACTCAATCCTGTCATCATTGAGCTGATAGAAGATTAAACTATGAATATTATCATGATAGAAATTTTTACAGGCGCATGAAGGCAAAACTTTTTGGTCGTGGTTCTATGTATAAACAAAATTCTACAACCAAAAAAACTGATGGATGTACAGCTACGAGTTTTCACACTGTCATATGTTTACATGCTGTTGAAATGTCATTTTAAATGGGATTTATATTTAATAGCTATATAAGAATTACTTTGTATGGCTGATATTTTTTCAGGCAAACCCTCCACAGCTACACTCAAATCTGTTGTATATACAAAGATTCAGGTCTCAGTCTCGATTGGTTGGAGAAGCAGCCTACTTTTTCACTAACATGCTCTCTGCAGAGTCTTTCATCTCAAACATTGATGCACAAGCCCTTTCGATGGAGGAATCTGAGTTTGAAAAGAATATGGAATCTGCTCGAGCCCTCCTATCTGGTCTTTCAACAGATATGGATGGTCTGTCTGATCAAAGTGATCAAACTGTAGGACAAATTTCGAGAGAAGAACTTATAGAATCCAAACATCACGCACTAAATTCTAAGAAGGAAAAGGAACCTGTGATACGGTCCAAATCTTCTGAAACAAAGTCTGGAGGTAAGAAAGTAGCATTTGCAAAAGATCAGGCATTAATAACAAAAGTTCCATCCCTCTCAGAGTTGGAGAATAAAGGTGCAAATATGCTTTTGAACGAGGATAAGGCAAACAAAATCTTTCAGGAGTATCCTTACTTGTTTGCCCATGTTGGTGACCTTACAATTGACGATGTAGAAGACTTGCTGAATAATTATAAGCAACTTGTTTTTAAATATGTTTGTCTTTCCAAAGGGTTGGGTGGTGCTAGTCCCTCCCTCCCTTCATTGGATTTGCATACTCAAGCCCTACCTCATGCTGAAACTGTGAAGGAATCTGAAGATAGTAGAACATCAGAGCTGAATGATGAATCACACAAAAATACCAGCGGCTCAGATGATGGTTCTAATCAAGCTTTAGTTTCTGGTGAAGATAATGTCGAATCCCCGTTGGTGGAGGATGGGGCAAATGTACATGAAGATGGGAAAAATGATGAGACTTCTCAATGACCATCTTGTGGAAAGGCATTTCGTGTAGACATATGTTGAGTCTTCAATGGGGTAGCCAGGCGGTCAGGCTCTTTCTTTCTCTTGTCTTGCGGTGGAATGCTGTCTGAATATTCCAAGTGAATCATAAAGTGCAATGAGAAATTTTAAGGGAAGATGTGGCAATATCGCATTGGAAGTTCATCAAATAGAATCCCTGAGAAGATGCTTATTTTGGGTGCTGGTCACTTCCGTTCAATCTAACACAGAATGTATATCCATTATGCATTCAAGGTACTATCATTTATGGGTTGCTCTGGATTAAAAGCTATAGGAGGTTGAAACATAGGAAGGATAGCTCGCATGTAGCTTCGGGGATGAAAATGTTGGGGATGTTGGGTATGGCTCCATAGTAATGCAGTCCCTGCTTAACTGTGTTTGACCGAAGAGTATTAAATTTTCATCAATGAACATGAAAATTTTTATTTATCTATTGCAAGAAGATGAAAAATTAATAAACCACCATTCGTTGTTAACCTCTAAGAAAAATTGCCCCATCAGGAAAGAAACCTGACAAGTGATCTGAATCTCGTCTCTCCGGTAACTTTACCAAAGATTGAAATGAGCTTTGTTATTCGAATATTTAAATCGAATGTCGGTGTCGGTACAATAGAAAGTAGTATAAATTGAAAAATGAAACTTAATAATTTCAGAAGTGGAAGAAAATGAAAGGAAGGTGGGAGGCATATCAAGAAATATTCAGATCTATTTCGTCATCTAACTTGTACTTGTAATCACTGTTGGAGGATTCGGGGTCACTTTCGTTTGTGATTTTCTTCTAATTAGTTGGGCTTAGGTCAAATATAAAATTATTAAAACCATACAGAAACAGATATGACCCATCTGTTCAGTGGGAGCAAAACACAAAGGTATAGGACAACATGCAGACACTAGAACACTATAGTTAATTTATTTATTCAATAAATAATAATTGAATGCCTTGGACCTTGGGCTTGATTTTCTTCAGTTGGGTCGCCTGAATTTGACTTATCTGTACTGTGCAGATCATCTGGGAGATCACCCTTGGTTTTGTTAAGGCGAAATTAATGGAGGATGGTCCATCCATATAGTGAAGCGAAGAGTAGGGAAATGGGGATTCACGTGCCACCCACATGGTGATCGATGTAGAGTGTACTGTCGGCTAAGTTTGAGTTGTATGATGACACGTAATCTGCATGTGGTTTGTTCCCCACTTAGGTTTCACCCCCTCACCAAATACATTAACAATTCCTGAATAAATAAATAAATAAATAAAATATGTTTTCTCCCTCTCTTGACGTGGCAAGTCTGTATATATCCACACACACTGAAGGTTCTGGTTCCCCTCCCCCATTTTGAAGTTTGTGAGTGCGCGGACCCTCCAAGAAACATCACAATGAATGACGTGCACTTCACGACTCACATCAAAATTAATTACGACCCTTGTTTATTTCTTACAATAAATGATGAGTTTTATGGCATGTAATTGTAAAATGAGAACACTGTTCTACATACATACAAAGTTTTCTCTCTACTTAATGGATAAATTACAATTAATTAATTTTAATTAAATTATGTGTGTAATTATTTATTATCATATGTGTTGACTGGTTGAATAAATTAACAAATGTTAAAGACAGATGTGTAAGAAAAAAAAGAAGATTTATAGATGAAGACAACAATAAGCAATGATGAAAGAGGATAGAAATAGAAATAATTGGGGTTCAAAGTGGGGGAGAGTAATTCTTATTTCCAAGTGCAAAGCACAACCAACCATATAATAGTTTCTATTACTATGTTTCTCTTTCAAGGGTCAAGTTCATTAATATTAATACGTTAAAGAAGAGTGAGTGTATGATTTTAGAAAGCAGTAGCGTGTCATTGGCCGGCTTCAATCCATGCCTTTTGCATAATAAATAATAACCCATTCTTAAAAACATTATATACATTTTGCTGCTTTCTCTATGTTATGCTAATTGGTCCAAAATAAATCAAAATTACCAAAAACTCCGTGGTCCTGTTGGCCTCTTGCCTTGCTCCTTCCCATGTGTTAAAATAGACTTCTAATGTGTCAAGAGGACCGAGTAAACTTAAGAATTATACTCTTCTTGCTAATTTACAAAACTTTGTTCATTCTTTTGACTAACTCAACACTCTCTTCTCGCTTTGACATACTCAATGCCCTCTTCTTATTACTAACCTGTTCTCCACAGTCCATTCTCATCCTAACCCAACTCTCTGTTTCTTTCTTTCTCTCAACAACATCCAAACACATACATGGGAAATGGATATAATCACCATTTTCATCACCAAAACCTGTATATTCACAAGAGTACATTCTTGCCTATGCTTTGTTCAAGGCCCTCCATCAAAGACGTGGCGCTTCCCAAATGGGAAGATCGATCTACCTCCGTTTCTAACGACCCTTTATCGCCGAAGATCGGTTGCATGGGCCAAGTTAAGAGAACCAACAAGATAGTCGGCTTCCCTACTTCTCACAAACTCACCTTTTCCGCTAAAACCAACAACAGCAATAATAATGTCAAGTACTTCAAGCTCAAGAAGCTCTTTTCCGGGAAAAATCTCACTGCCAATACAAACATTACAACTACTACTTGTTGCAGAAGAAGAGAAGTGAGCACGAATGGTGTAAGTAATAAGCCAAAGGTTGAAGATGTTAAAGAGAGTGATGTTTGTATAAACATAGTTGAAATGGATCCTCCTTTGCCGGTGATCAAGAAGGTGGCAAAACCAGATGATAAAGGAGATGAAAACAATCTTTGGAAAAGGAGATCAGGTGGGGGTGCATTGAAGAGTTTACAGCTGCAACATCTTCAAATTCCGAGGCACCAACTTGAGGTCTCAACTGTTTGAATTGAATGAGAAAACGTATGTTCTCTTCAAATTAAGTGTGATGAGATGAGATGAGGTATGTCGCATAGAAAATGTATAGAGGTTTGTTTTGATATGATATTCCAATTTTGATATTGTTCAATTATTATGTGTTTAATTAGCATCATCTCTCATGTGATGTTATTAATCAGTCTGTATATGAAATTATTGATCAGTGAAATTAGATCTAGACTTCTCGACTACTTTTTCCAATACAAAATTTGTTTTTGGGTTCTCATCTCTTGGCGGTTGTTATAACAAATGAGTATCAATTTAGGTATAGGGTCTCATCAAGTTTCTGTTTATTGTCAAATTTACATTTTTCAGGTCACACCAATCACATTGGTAGTATTAAAGTTTTTTGTTTTTTTTTTTTTCTTTGTAAAGAGGGTGTGTAGAACAGTTTGTGTATATTTTAACTAATTTTTTGAGTCTATTGAAGATCTTATAAACCCAATGAATCAAGTAAATCACAACTATGATAAATATCTCTAAAATTTAAACCCAAAAAATTAAAAAATAAACCAAAAATTCAAAAAATAAACCAAAACTGCTTGATCACCAGACCAATCTCTTGTAGTTATACAACAATAGTATTAATTATTAACTCAAAAAAGTAGGGGGCCAAATGTTGGATTAAAAATCTCAAAATTTGACCAGTGTGGTTGAGGACATGTGATAAGCAAATTTCATTGTCTTTTATAATAATGGAGAGGATGATGCAAAGTACCTGTGAAATTCACAGCTATGACTCTATGCCATTTATAACAAAATAAAATATAAGAGAAGGAAAGAAGACGAAGCTGTTGTCGTTTCGTTGAGATGTGTTTTTTAACTTCTTAAAAGACAAGCCTTAAGAAGAACTCGAGAACCAAGAATCTGGGAAACTGATATGGAAGAGTCGTGAAACGGTCAAAATAAAATGCGTTTTTCAAGAGAATAGGTAATCATCTTTTTATTTAGTTTATGTGAGAAATGAATCTTTTAAACTCTAGACTAGACTAGTGTTTTATAAGAAAAAAGTAACGCACCTGGCAGCATGCTTCTGTCAGCAATAAGAATCATTATAATAATCAAACACCCAACATTTATAAAACTAGTTCACGACCCAATTTTCCCCATTTTTTCTCATTTGCAATTTGATCTTTTATGAACTATCAGATCATGATTATGAAAAAATATTTATGAAATTAAATTGTTGACCCATCTTTTCTGTTATATGATTGATACCTAAATATCTAACAATAATATTCTCCGAATCCGTAGGAAATTTGCTAATAAAAACTCTTACCTGAAGCC
>WYDK02000026.1:1203217-1214217 GCA_009867345.2 Toxicodendron radicans | reverse complement strand
TTTCAAAATACTTCAAAAAAAAATAATATATATATATATATATATATATATATAGTATACAAAAGAAAATGATAAAGTAATTAATAATATTTTAAGCAACATAAAGCTGAAAAGTTGTATTTGAAGGCTCATTCTCTTTGAGTTCACAGCTCCACATTCAACAGAGAGTCACATGCTGTTTCCCTTTTTTAATATCTTTGAAAAACTACAGGAGCATTAACAAAAGTAGAGAAAAATACAAATAGAAACCCACATTATCTGATTATACATCACCTGACATTCCACAGATATTTGCAGACTTATTATATTGTTGTTGATATTATTTATTACAATTTTTGAATCTGAAAACATCTTTTGTTTTCATTGATTTCTGCTTCCCCATCTCATCTCTGGGCTTGTTTTGGTCTCCAGTCAAAGGTATTTCATCTGGGTCTAAGAGTCCTGTATCTTCTGTTTTGTTTTGTTTTTTATTTTATTTTATATTTCTGGTTTTTTTAATTTTTAATTTTTTTAATGAAGTTTAGAAAGTTTTGAGCTTTATGGCTTTGATGGGTCACCCATATCTGGGATTCTTATTTTAATATTCTGCTACTGTTTCATAGACTTTGATTTATTGTTTTGAAAGATTGGATTCGTGTTTTTATGAAATTGGTAGTTCCCATATTGTGATTCAAGTAATGGGTATCATGTGCTTTCAAAGCGGAATGTTGTTTAAGGTAGATTTTGGTGGTATTTGTTATGATATTGGAGTTTGAGATTCCTTGTTTTTGCGCTTTCTTCTTTTTTTAATTGCTATATTTGGCTCTGTGAAAAGGACCATCTGTTGTTGTTGAGTTGGTTAGTAGTTAATGTTTTAGATTTGAAGCAAAGCTGAGAAAATGATAGGCCAAGTCATCTTCTTTAATGTTTGAGATTGTTGAAGAGCTTCTGTGTTTCGGCTTGTAAAGTGAAAAGGCTAATATGGCATAACAAACAGTGAAAAAAAATTTGTTTCTTCACTTCTGCAACTTTGAAGTTAATTTAAAATGGGTTACTAGTGGAGTAATGGTTTGTAGATTCTTTCGCAGATGAACAATCTGTAATGTGCTAATTGTTGTTGGAAAACTAGACATTGCAATGGAAAAGCGAAATTGGTTATGGAAGAGGAAGTCTTCTGAGAGAAGTCCTGGCGAAACAGAGAGTTCAGGATCGATTTCTTCACATTCGGAGAGATATTCTGATGACCAGGTGAGTAATTGACACCTCTCCATTCCCAATTTATTGACCCCTGCAAAAAAAAAATTGAATTGTTGTTCTCTAAGACTTCAGCTAAACTACCCGAGACTGTCTTGTTACCTTCTGAGATTGCTGTAATTTTCCTTTATAAATGTTTTAAATTTCAAAGAAACTTCCGAGGTTAAACATGTATTCCTTTACTTCTCACGCATAATTACCCTTTTCTAATGAATTTGGAGGTCTTTTAAAATTTTCAGTATCCTTCTTCACTGAACTCTCATGATTTTTTTTTCCATTTTTTTATGGGTTATGTAATATACTTGCTTTAGCATGCTTGTTTATTGGTTGCTTTGTCATCCTAACTTTTTTCAGTTCTTTCACCATAAGCCAGGAACTGGTTACTTTTTTTTTTTTGCAAAAGCAAAGTTTTAGCTGTTTTGATTTAATGAGAGATTTGTTTGAATCTCAATAGGTTTACAATAAAATATTTATGGACCAGGTTTATGTTATTTGAGTTGCAATTCCTGTTTGAAAGTTCCCCTACCTGGCACTTTCCCTTTCTCGTTGTGAATTAGGTTGCCTATTACATGAGTGCAAAGAGAAAAGAGAAGAACACTCATATATCCTAGGATGTATTGAAACTTTCTTGAGAAATCTATGTTTGAAAGGGAGTCTTTTCATTGAAAAATGAAGGTTTTTGTTTTCTGTTGGATGCCTAATTACATTGTCGAACCCCTTCATAAGAGGAAGAGAAACCATAATGGATTTCCGATGGACACCATTATTTCAAAATATCTCAAATAATCTTTTCTCTGACTTTTAGTGAAAATCCTTCTTTTCCTCTCCATTAAGACTTAGTTAAATTGTGGTTGAATAGTTTAATTCCTTCATGATCCTGTCATTTTTCCAATTTCATGAATTTATTGCTATTTTAGTTGCATTAATTTTGTCTATTTTCTAATTGTTGAAGCAGGAAGCTTTGAAGGCGTCTCCTAATCACAGTGCCCAATCTCCTGAAGTCACATCAAAAGCTGTATCCAATGGAGAAGATATTAATGATAGCATTAGGATTCTAACAGAAAAATTATCTGCTGCTCTGGTGAATGTTAGTGCCAAAGAGGACTTGGTAAAGCAGCATGCCAAAGTTGCTGAAGAAGCTATTGCAGGTATTAGTCATGTAGTAACTTGGGCAGAGATCTCTGCTACTTTTCATATTGTCACATTGGTCAATAATGGACTATTGTTTACACTTAAGGATTGCTAACGCCCTTATTGATGTTGCTTTGTTATAAGTTTTTTTAATCATATTCCTAATCTCATTATATCCTAAAAATTGTCATCACTTAATTTTTAGGCTGGGAAAAGGCTGAAAATGAAGTGGGTGTCTTAAAGCAAAAACTTGAGGCTGCAGTACAGCAGAACTCGACACGGGAAGCTAGGGTGAGCCATCTTGATGGGGCCCTGAAGGAATGTGTTAGGCAGCTAAGACAAGGAAGAGAGGAGCAGGAGCAAAAGATCCAAGAAGCTGTGGAGAAGAAAACCCGTGAGTGGGAGGCCACAAAACTTGAACTTGAGAGCCAACTTCTTGAACTCCAGAGCAAAGTAGAAGCTGTTAAATCTGAACCTCCTGTTCAGATTGATCCTGATCTTTGCCACAAGCTTGAACTATTGAAAAAAGAGAACTCAGCCCTCAAGAATGAGCTCCTTTCTCAAATCGAGGAGTTAGAAATCAGGGCAATTGAAAGAGACTTGAGTGCCCAAGCAGCTGAAACAGCCAGCAAGCAACATTTAGAGAGCATAAAGAAGGTGGCCAAGCTTGAGGCTGAATGCAGGAAGTTAAAAGCAATGGCTTGTAGATCTTCATCAATTAATGACCTTAAATCTGGTACTGCCTCCTCGATTTGTGTTGAATCGCTTGTGGATAGTCAATCAGACAGTGGGGAACGGCTAAATGCAATGGAGATTGATACCCACAAAATTAATGGCTCTGATTCCTCTGAACTAAATAAGTCTGAGCTAAGTTGTTTTGACTCGTGGGCATCAGCCCTAATTGTGGAGCTTGGTCAGTTCAAAAATGAAAAGGCTAGTAATAGAAATCTCCCTGCCTCTTCAATTGAAATTGATCTAATGGATGATTTTCTTGAGATGGAGCAGCTTGCTGCAATGCCTAATAATGGAAGTGGAAATAATATTGAATCAAAAGCTGTTACCAAGCAATCTATTGATGCAGAAAGTTCATTAAGAGCTGAGCTTGAAGCTATGATTCATCGGACTGCTGAACTGGAAGAAAAAATAGAAACGATGAAGACAGAGAAAGGAGAACTTCAAGAAAAAATTGAAAAGTTGGAAGTGGAGAAAGGTGAACTGGAAGAAAAAATTGAAAAGATGGAAGCGGAGAAATGGGAACTGGAAGAAAAAGTGGAAAAGATGGAAGGTGAACTGGAAGAAGAAATGGAAAAGATGGAAGCAGAGAAAGGTGAATTGGAAGAAGAAATGGAAAAGATGGAAGCAGAGAAAGGTGAACTGAGAGAAGAAATGGAAAAGATGGAAGCAGAGAAACGTGAACTGGAAGATGTAAAGGAAAAGATGAAATCTGAGAAAGGTGAACTGGAAGAGCAAATAGTAAAAATGGAAGTAGAGAAAGCTGAACTGGAATTGTCTCTAACCAAACGTGAAGATTGTGTTGCGGCATCAGAGCTTCAGTTGCGGGAGGCTAAAATAAAGTTGGAGGAGCTTGAAAGACAGCTAAATTTGGCAAATGAATTGAAGCAGGTTGTTGAGTCTAAATTCATCAGCACAGAAGTGGAGGTTCAAACAATGTCAGCAAAGATTGACTCATTAGAAAACGAGGTTGAAAAGGAGAGGGCTTTGTCGGCACAGATTTCAGTAAAGTGTCAGAAATTGGAAGAAGAGCTATGGAGAACGAAACAGGAAGTTGAGCTCCAACAAGTTGCAAAGTCGAATGCTGAAGTAAAGATAAAACCGGTAGGTCATCATGAAATTTATCTACACTATTTATTGATGCACACTAAGGATCTGAAATTGTACACAACATATAAATGATGAAATGATTTTCCTATGGCAGGAGGATCTAGACGCAGCCTCTGGAAAACTCGCCGAGTGCCAGAAAACGATAGCATCTCTTGGGAAGCAGCTAAAGTCTCTGGCAACATTGGAAGACTTCCTGATTGACACTGCAAGCATACCTGAATTCCTTAAGGAAGGATTATCGATTCCTAAAGCTAGTGGCGAACCATGGAAGTTACATTCGAATGAAACATTTTCACCCAAAACAGAGTTGAGTGCCTCAAGTATAGCTGCTGAGAGCACTGGTCCTTCATTAAACAAGAATGATGAAAAAACACCACCTTCTGCATCATCATCTACTTCAGCTCTGACATCAAATCATGTCAATCCTGAGAAGAACCGGAATGGCTTTGCCAAGTTCTTCTCTCGGACTAAGAATGGAATACAACTAGAACTTTAGCCTCGTAGAAAAATATATTGATTTCTCAACCGTAAACCAGAGAAATTGTCTCATTTAGATATGCTGATTAAATACTTTTGAGTCAGCAGATATTGTTTCTAATTTTATTTTCTTCCTTTATACACGAACAGTGGTCTATAAAGCAAAATTTTTCTAGCAGAGTTCAGATTTCCGGGACAGGGTATTTTTCTCTATGTAACTCTGATGAATTTCTTTAGTTTAGTTTATTTAAAGATTCTGTAATAGAGCTTAATTTGATTAGTTGATTTTCATTGGCCTTGTTGTTGAACCATACCAGGGTCAAAATAGTAGAGGAATACTACAAGAAAGAAAGAAGAGTTATAGTTAGATCCATGTCCATAGTTTCATTAATGTTGATGCATGATCAATGGCATATATGTTATATGCTGCACATTGTGAGAATGTTTCAATACGTTGAAAATGTGTTTGTTTTCATTTTATGGTATGAGGTTGAACATATTAGACTGTTTTGTTAAAGAACATGTTTTTTATGCAAACGCTCCCAAAGACTTGCAAAAAGGACTCTATCCAATCTTAGATAGAAAAAGATTGCGGAAAGTGAAAGAAAAAAATTCAAAAGAGGATCTGAAGATGCAATGATGTTGGTTTTAAATTGTTGATGTCTCTGGATACTGCAAACTGGGAGCGTTAACATTAAGCTTTTGAATTCTTAATTCCCATTTGAAATTTGAAAGTGAAATCCAAAATGCTAGTGGTTATCTTTCTTGGAATGGGTAACTAGATCTACTCATCTACATCTACAAAAATATAAAGCTTATGTTTGATTCAAGTATGAAGCTCTCATTTCAATGACCAAAAGAGGCAACTGGCCACATGATGTTTGATTCAAGTATGAAGCTCTCATTTCAATGACCCAAAGAGGCAACGCCACATGCTCATTTAGGTTAGAAATTGAAACCCAAAACAAAAATGTTGGGGTGAGAGAGGCTCGAACTCTCGACCTCAGGATCACTCGTAGTAGCTATGAGACCTACGCGCTAGCCAACTGCGCCACCACCCCGTTTGTTTAAATTGGTTCTAATGTATTATCATGTCTTTTGAGGATCGATCAATCTAAGGTTTTTGCATGAATACATTAGTACAGCTACAGTATAGACAATTGGCAATACGCATAGACTTTGAAAAATTTATGTCAACAATTAAAGTAAAAAATATAACCCAACCAGGTCCAAAATATAAAAGAATCAAAAGATGATAGAATAATTGGACCAATGACTCCACCCTGAACCTCAGAATTGGTTACCATTACAGGATAGAGAGAAACCTAAGAGCAGTGATAACATTATTAGTAAACTAAATAGAGGATTGTTGCATCCTCCAAGCGTCCCATATAGCAACTGCCTGCTAATAATTTTGCTTGAAAGAGAAAAAAAGGGAGTAATATGGTTTCTAATCTGAAGGTCAAATGCCAGCAATCAGCTGTGTGAGCTTAGGTAACACAATTTTGTTGTCAAGACAGGTTTTACAATATATTTATCACCATCTGTATCTGCTAGATTGTCCGAAACAAATCAATATATTCATGAGTAATGACTTCGTGTCAAGTTACATAGCTATTCCTTTCACCAATAAGCTACAGTATTCTTCCTGTACAAAAACAATGAAACAAATGAAATCTCTAAGATGCAATACCAACTCTTTTTTCAGCCTTCATTGTATCAGTCATTCTGCATGATTCTGATTCATCTGTGAGGGTGTTTTCTCCTTCCTGAAAGCCTTGAAGAGATCAATGCCAAGGAAAAAATTAAGTAAATTCATTCCAACCATCCCAAACAAGGCAAGTGGCAACTCAATTCCCTTTTCAAACTTGGAAGCATCTCTAATCAGCTTGACAGTGATCAGAACATGAGATGCAAACCTCGCAAGAACAAACATGGTCCAATTGAGAATCCACTCCACCATTACAATTCTACTCTTGGCATCACGAATCCCAGCCATTCGTCTTACTTTCCTCACATGTAAAAATATGGAATGCAGCTGTATCAACAAAATCAGTTTCATCGTCAATATAACACATAACTAGCAGATGACGCAAGAACAGAAAGAGGGATTTATACAAGCAGAAAGAGGGTTTTGGAGAGGGGAATAGATTAAACTGTAGAATGGGAAACAATTTTTGGGAAGACACTGAAACGTACCTCACAAATGAGAGTAAGAATAAGGTAGTTGATGGTAATATTTCGGTATAAAGCAAGAGTAAAGCAAACCAGTAACAACAGATGATGCACAAGGATGGACGGAATCAAACCACTGTATAAGCGGTAGTGCAGCATATCCCACTGATCATATGCAAAGTAACCACATGAGATGCATAAAGCCGGGTATGCCCATGGCCAAGTACAGCCAACCAACTGTGAGTGCTCAAACATTCCATTTGAGCCATTTCTTACCCATTGATTAACCAAAATTAATACCACTGCAGAGGAAATGGAAACATTTTTGAATTTACAACAGGCAAAAAGAGTTGAGATGAACTACTTCACAAAAAATAGATAAGAGTAAAAGATTTGAGGCGGCCTTCAAAGAAATTAATAATCGAACCATTCACTCTTAAACAACGTTAATAATTATCATTAAACTGCCCAAGGTTATAAAATATGAAAGATCTTTTTTTTTTTCCTTTAATGCCATGCTTTTATCCTCAAATTGGCAAAATTTCATTCGAAAATCATGCACTTGGCTTACAAATTCATTGTACATCATAACCGATTTAAATATAACATCTTCTCATTAGATTAGATCAGCACCACCACCTGCTTGTCAAGAAGTATAATTTCAAACACAAAGGTTCACAAGCTCATACAGAGTGACTAAATCTTCCCTACTATAACATCAAATAGTTCAACGCTCAACATCATGTCAATAATAACAACAAAAATATCAAGTACAACAACATTATCACCGACAACAAAGCCAAGAATTGACAAAAAATCACATTTCCCTCCGCCACAAAGATAACTTTATTTCCACAATGACCACTTAAATAACCAATAACAGCCACATCTTTCTAACTTGAGCTACCTCTATTATTTATCAACACAACCATTTCAGGAAACAAAACAAAAACATAAAAAATATATGCTATATTGAAAAGCAAAAGTAGCATTGGAACCTGAAGCGGAAGTGACAGTAGAGTGAAGAAGAGAGACAGCGGTATTTACAAAGAGAGGGTCCCGAGAGACCGCAAATCGGACGACCCAGTTGGCCAATTGGAAAAAGAAAGCACCATAGGCGATCCATAGCAGCTCTTTGCGCTTGTTGAACACTATTTCGAACAAAACGGAGACCATCCACAAAAGCAGAGTGGCCAAAAAGAAGACACCAGCCTTGTTCTTGTAACTTTGATTATAGCTCGTTCTTGCCATTGAAAAACCTCTCTAATCTAACCAAAATAAAGCGAGGGGACACTTGGTAGTTTTGTTAGTTGTAGCTTTTATACGATTTGGTTGGGAAGGGACTAGGGAGTTATAGCGAGAAGACGAGCGTTGGAAGACAGATTTTTTTTTCCGCTTTTGACCTTTGGTCTGTTTCTCACCCGTAAAGTTATACCCACCCAGGGAACATGACCCGATCCGAATACACGAGTATCCGTTTTGGTGCGGAGAAAAATTTGTTGCTTGAGTTAAGAAAAGCATAGCTCAAAAGATAATATTAGTGGATTCCTTTCTTGCAGCTAATTTTTAAAAGGGCCGGCTGAAGGACACTGATCATGAGAAAATATTGGGTGCAATTTATTTACATTTTTGTTTTATAACTTATATTTAAAAATAGAAATGAGAATGAAATTCTAAAAAAAATAAAAAATACAAGAATATTTTACAAGATAAAATAGAGAATAAAAACAGAAAAAAAAATCAGTGTAAATATTTAGTAGTATTGTGAATAACATTTTCAATAGTATTTGGTACATTGTGAGGGAATAGTATTTAAATAATATTTGTGGAAAAATGTGTATTGAAATTTATTGAAATATGATTGGATTTGGATAATATTTAAATAATATTTGTAGAAAAACATGTATTAATATTGATAGAATTTAAATAGTAATATTTGTAGAAAAATGTGTTTTGATATTTGTTGAAATATGATAGTTAAAAGAATAGTGGAAAATATTAAAACAAACTAGCCCAATAAAATTCAGAGAAATATTTTTGATAACCTGATGTTAAAAGAGCAAATGAGAATCTAAGTTTACATAGTCTCTTGAGTTTGAATTCCCATGGACCCTAATAGGGTAGCTACTAGAGCTCGTACTTGGTTAATAATTTTAGGTTGCTCACAAACTGACCCGAACACTTTCTGATAATAAAATATATTATATATTTTAATTATTTATTACGTGGCATTATAAGATGTGGCCAAATATTTGTAGAAACAATTGATATCATACACAAATTAAATGTAGTATCTAAGCATATTCCAATTCATATCTAACCTATTGCAATTTAAACCATCAATCACATTCACAAACACAGTCAACACTTTGATCAAAAATTAAATGGACGGATAAGATTTTTTCCATCTGAAAACAAAATTTTACGCAATATTTTGTTTCAAAATCCAGCAAAGCAGATAGTAAGATAGAGAAAGATATCTCAACAATCCGAGGTGGCAACTATTCAGATATCCGGGGCCTGAAGGTTTCGAGGTACTCACTTTCAGACCAAGAGAGCATGTGGATGTTGGACGAGCCACGTGTGCAACCGAAGTGTCCACGCTTGTCCACGTGGCATACGATGGCAGGCCAACTGAGATCGCGGGCAACACCAACCTCTTATCAACAAAATCCCAACAATAAATCTCTCACTAAATTTCCTTACATTTTCTCTCTCTCCCCCTCTTTTCGCACTGCGTGAAGTTCAAACGCCATGAACACCGTTGCTACTGCCTCTGCTCTGTCTCTTCCAATCTCTCTGTGTAGACCATCCAAGATTAACACTAAAAAGGTTTTGTCTTTTGGCTTTTTTGCGTGGTTTGTTTATCTGGGTAGTTCTTATTTTTGGAGAAGAACTTAGTTTAGGTGGTTCATTTGTTAGTTGAATTTGCAGCTTGTTTTGTGGTGTTCAACGTTAAAAGATGTTTTTTTTACTTGTTCTGTGCTAAGTTTGTGTGGCTTGCTGATAAATTTGTTTGTTCATCTGGACAGCTTTGTTTTCGGAGAAGAACTTAGTTTGGGTGGTCAATATGATAGTTGAATTTGCTGCTTGCTTTGAGGTGTTGAAAGTCAAAAGATTTGAATTTTGGTTTGTTTAGATGATAGGCTTATCTAGATTGCTGCTAAATTTGTTGGAATAGAGCTTGATCATAGTATAATGCGGTCGTGATAGGTTTACTTGCTGGTTTTTATTTGGCCATTTGTTTAATATGGACCAAGATTAAGCTTATTGAATTGTTGTTTCAATTGTGGCTTAGAAGTGGCACAACATCGGAAAACGTATGATCCTTCCTTTTGAAACTTTTACTGTCAGATAAGTCTTGGAAAAGAGAGGAAAATTTTTATTTGGTTGACTGACTTATATTTGTTCAGCTTTATTATAAATTGAGATACTGAAACCCAACGGATAATTTTTGAGCTTTTTTTGTCCTGAAAAGTTATCTGCATAATTGCAATGTCTAAAGAAAAATGTGCTGCTTATTCTTTTGAGCAAATCATGCATTTATCAACAAAAAACAAGGAGCTTTCACATTTTATTAATTAAAGTTTATTGTAATAAGAAAAATCTGTATGTGCTTAAAGTTCATCAAGAATAGCATGATAGGATTAAGAGATTAGCTGATAGAGTTCCTCTGGGGTTATTGGAAATAACATTTTTTGTTTGCTTATATTTAAATTGCTGTGTTGGTTTTTAGGGCGTTCGAGGAGGATTCAGGGTGTTAGCTGTATTTGGGGAGGAAGGTGGCTTAGTAGATAAGAAGAACGGATGGAGCACACTCTTCAACGTGGAGGATCCGAGGTCTAAAGTCCCTCAATGTAAAGGAAGGTTTTTGGATGTGAACCAAGCGCTTGAAGTAGCTAGATATGATATTCAGTACTGTGATTGGAAGGCTCGGCAAGATGTGCTCACAATTATGCTCCTCCATGAAAAGGTCTCATCTATTCCTGGTCTTTCTTGACTAATTAGAGTTTTCCTACTTATGATTGATACTTAACATTGTGCTGGTCTTTTATTTCTGTATCTTTTATAAATTATGGATATTATCATTCCATCTGAATGATCTAGTAAAACAAAAGCAGCATATTCTCAGTACGAGAATG
>WYDK02000026.1:1174923-1186869 GCA_009867345.2 Toxicodendron radicans | reverse complement strand
GATTATTCAATAACAAAGTATTCTTGCTACAGTGGACGTAAGCTCTCAATATAGAGGCTGAACCACTTTAAAAATCTTGTTTTGTTCTTTGCTTGTTTACGTTAATTATTATTGATTACTGTTCATTGCTGGATATTTAAGCCACGTACACATCTTTTCCGGTTCCGATCAAGGTCAACCGGATCTCTCTGGTTGGTGTGAATTTTCGCATCAACAGTATGTTTGTTAAACCAAGTAATTACTTGGTTAGAGTGTAATTGGTGGTAATTGGAGAGGTTCAATTACACTCTCTAATTCTCATGAAAAGGTTTTGAATTGGGTACATTGTGTAATTACAAAATATTTTTTAATTACAAAATATTTTAATACCAAAAAATAAATATTTTTTAATTACCAAAATATTTTTTAATTACCAAATATTTTAATATCAAAAAACAAAAATAAAATATTTTTTAATTCACTCTCCAAGTCACATGAGGTTTTTTTAATTTAAAAGAGTTTTTAGTTTTTTATTTTAATTATAATTAAAATTTTATTTATTTAATAAAAGTAATTGATAAAAATTTTGTTAGTTAATAATATCTATTTTAAATATTTGTTAATAAATAATATTAATTTTAAATATTTGTTATTAATAATTTTATATTTTTGTGTAATTGTCAATTATCTTACTAAACATGACATTGATAATTTAGATGTATTTACAATATAATATCTAAACACGTTATATATTTAAAATACTGTGTAATTACTAAGATGTATAATTATTACCCTAATAATTACATTATAGTTTTCAAACACATCCTTAATTTAATTTTGATTTTTATTATTTAAATTTCAACAAGTCTGACTCTTATATCATAGTGTTGCTTCGGTGGATTGGCAAAATTTTGCAAATGGGCTCAAAGGGTACCCGCCCAGGCAAAGACAAAGGGCCCAAGTATGCCACTCGTAATGATGGTCCGTTTGCCCGCCTTCTGAATGATATAAATTGTTATTGTTTTTACATAATTTCATTTGGATAATAATATAATATGATTCTGAAAAGATGAAAATTCAAGTGATATCTTGTCAACTTTATAATTCCCCCAGTGCTGTATTCGTTTATATGATATTGATATATAATTAAAAGAGCGACGTGTCATGCATTATGTTGATGCTTGAAATTGTACCAACAAACAGAATTACTTACACGTCATTTTGATCTTGCACTCATTTTGTGTTTACCGGTGAGGGTGATATGATTCTTTAGTTCTATTAATTAATACTGAAATAATAAATAACACAGGTCGTTTATAGTGGTTTGAAGGTTGATTAGCGAACTTATACATCCACTGTTTTTTAACATTGATTATCGAGGTTACAAGAGAGATCGTTGCGATCTGTTCAAACGAATACAATAACTCTAGAGAGAGAAAACTATTTGGGAACTCTTGTTAATTTTCTAGAGACAGAACTGGTTTTTGAGCTTCTATGATTCTAAAAAGGTTGGGGAGAGCTTTCTATTTATAGGGAGTGAGTGCGAGTCTCACCGGACAGATGTAAACCTCTAGAGCGCTTGAAGTGAGTGGTAGACCTGGCAAAACGGGCAGTCGGGCCCAAAACGAGTCGATCTAAATCGGTCAAAAAGAGTGCCCGCACCCTTACCCTATGCGGGTACGGGTGGACGTACGGGTACCCGTACGGTTCATAATAGTTTTAAATTATGACAGTTACACCCCCAAAATTCTTGCAATTTTCATTTTTTATAATTAAACCCCAAAAATCAACTACTAAATTCAATTCAATTCACCACAAAATTTTACAACCAACTCAATTTCTCATCAAGAAAAGTCATTTAATTAATTACAAAAAGTCACAAAGTTAATTTAATTAATTAATTCATCCCAACAAGAAAAGTGATTTCATTAAACAAGTTAAGACAACATATGCACAAATATTTATTCCTTATTAGTAATGCCAACATCATCCGACTAATAATTGTGGTTCACCAATTCATAGGGCAGTTGATATGAATGAAAAAATGAATATGGGATCACAAGTTAGTCAATGCTTCCTCTAAATCTATAAGGGGTGCCCAACATTCCCAAAGCAAAAAACAATTGAAACATGCAAAATAGAAAATCAAACAATGAATTGATCATGACCAAGAGGTATATTCATTCTATACATGTTGAAAGATTTACATCACATGTCCCCTTAATCAAACCAAACAACATATACAACTTACAGTATTATAGCACATAATATCGTATATGTACAAGGATATAAGCCAATACAAATTCTCCAAAAAACTTCATACAAGAACCCCAAAGCTAGAGTCAAATAAAAATAGGCATATTTTGTTAACTCTTTTCTAGCTAGAGAATATTACAAACAGGTTACAGGCATAGGAATTATTCTCAATCCCATCACTAATTGCAAAAACTAAACCTAACTCACTTCAAACTCCCAATAACTCAAAAAATTACAAAATTTTCCCTTTAAATTCAAGTAAAATGAAATGAAACAAAAAGAAAATAAAAAAAAAAACAAGTTCCCAAGCAAGCGAACTTTCTTGGCGGCTCAGTTCGAAGTAGAAGAAGAAGAAGAAGAGAGGACTTACATGGAGTGAAAAAGAGAAGATAAGCATGCGCAATGAGAGAGAGATGAGATTGAAGGTGACGAAAATGAGGGTTTTAGCATTGTCTGAGTAGCAGAGCGAAATCGAGAGCAAGAGCGAGAGAGAAGTAGAGAATGAGAAGAGAGAAGACTTAGTTTTGTTTTTGGGAAATTTTTTTTTAATTTCTACGGGTACCCGTTGGTATACCCAGCCCACCAGTAAAAAATATGGGTCGGGTCGGGTCGAGTCGAGTCGGGTACGAGTAAATAAAAAACGGGTCCAACATAATGAACCCATACCCTATATTATTTTTATGGGTATGGGTCCACCCGCAGGTATGGACCCATTTTGCTAGATCCAGTGAGTGGGAGACAGCTAGTCATTGGATGGAAACCATGCACTCGGGTGACCTCACCTGCGGACACGTGGCGTGACCTCACAGGCCGGATGACGTCATTGCTAAGCACAGGATTTTTTCTCATAACAAATACCCCCAAGTTTTTGGAATGTGAGGTCGTTGGTCGTGATCGGAGTTCGAAAACTTCATTCACCAGGCAAGGTGTCCTAGGGAACTATCGTCACTACCTCGACATGGCCTGATAAGCTTTTGTGGTCTTGAGCGACCTGAGTGTTCGCGATCTTGATTTCCATGAACTCGCTCGTTTACGGAATGATGGTTGGCAGAACAATGACAACACGAACTGATCATTACGTATTTCAAAGAAAACGATCTACAGTTGCTTTGAGACTTTCTGACTTCTCCGAACTGGTTGTCATTTATGAGAAATCCCATAAAACATTAAATGCGCATAGAGTGCATTTAATGTTGAGACATTCTTTGAGGCACCATTAATGTGCACGTCTCATTTATGATGCGCGTGATCGCACGCGCTCACCAACTCATAACGGCCATTTGCCCCGATCGTGGACACGTGGCAACATCAAACGGTTTGGATTCGAGCAAACGTATTCGTGGTCGATTGCTTCCACGTGGAGGTCACGGACGGCTAGGATTTGCTCTTGTTTGAATATAAATTTAAAGGGAAAAATACAAAGAGTCGCTTTTCATTCACGTATCCAAACTATTGTCATTTATTCTCTCAACCTTCAAACTCCATTCCTTCGATTTTCCTCCATTTTCCATTGTTTCCTTGGCTTCCAAACATCATTTTCGGCTTCTTGGAACGTTGTTGACCACTTGTTGAGGTGTTCATCTCGATCATGTAACGACTTCTCTTATTATTTCGTCGTTTTTGTTTGGTTTCTTTACCTTTGGTTTGCTATAAAAATGGTGTTTTTGGGTAGTTTTTCTTCTGGTTATGGTGTTTGTGGTGATGTGTTTGGGATGATGAAGTGGTTTTAGGTCTAGGATGCATGTGTTCTTGGGTTTTTGAAGGGTTTTCGGGTTTTTTTTTGTTGAGTTCATCGTTTTTGGTTTTGAACGAACTCATTTAGTGTTTTTAGTGTTTTATGTTACTTTAGCCAATTTGGCATGAGAAAAATGAACATGGAGTTCATTGACATTGATAACTTTACTTCAAGTTCATCGTCGAGTTCGTCTTCGGATGATTTTGATCTTGCCTTTATTGTTTTGCGGACCCCCTCACCTTTAGATCCTTTGCCCTTGCAGATGATCTATCCACTATACCATCCCCTTTCCCGCGAACAAGAAGATATCCCTTCTCAATGACTAGCAATCGTGATGGCTAACGATCAAGTGAGAGATGTGAATGTCGAAGAAGAGGTTGTGGCTTTACCCAAGGACCTCAAGGTTGTGCTTGAAGAGCCGGAAGAGGTTCGTTCTTTCCAACAACGATATCGAATGTCGAACTGGCGATGGTATTCGTGAAACATGCACTTCAAATACCCATCTATAGGAGAGTGGGCCACTCAATGAGGAATCCACCTGAGGGGATGACAGTGATCTCTGAACAAATCTTATAGCCGGAGTGACTGTGCATTTCCATCCATTCGTGAGGTCGGTGCTTAAGTACTTCGATTTAGCACCGCTTCAACTTACCCCGAATGCGTACCGAATCATGACCGGGGCGTACATCACTTGTAAAGAAAATGATCTCGAGGAGCTGAAGAGACCCGAGTTCGCCATTGCCTACTTGGTGAAGATGAGTAAGAATGACTTCTTCTATCTCATCTAGAAGAAGACCATAAGTGTCGAGATCGTTGGAGCAACCAGCAATGCGAGCGACTATCATAAAGATCTCGAGGAGCTGATGAAATCTACTGAAGATCGCGACAAAAGGCCCGCGACAGATCATGATGGCCAGCAAAGTTCGTCTCGCAAGAGACGAAGAAAGGAAAGGGCACACATACACTCTTCTCACAATGTTCGGGACCTGGGTGCATCCGCAATGGTCCGAACTGAAAATTCGATGAAGGGGATGAGTCTCATGTTACCCCCGAATCTCTTCGCTATACGATTGGTCAACTGCCCGAGCACTTGCGCGTTTGCACCTCTGTTATGTCGGATTGCATAACAGAGTTGCAATGGAGATGGTGGATGGGCAAAACGAACAACGACCTTCTAACTAGGACCGTTGGTGCCCACTTGAGGTATAAGTCTTTCTTTAAATTCCAAGTCTTGTCTAACTTTTTAATTGTTTGACTTCGTTATTTCTGTTCGCATGCCACTTCACTTCTGACCACCTTGCTCAACAAGGCTCGCTTCTTTTTTAACAATGAGGAGCGGATCACCAAGCTCGAGGTGGACTTGTTGTATGCATAGGCCGAAAAGGTGTTGATCGAATGGTTGTTTGATATTGAGCGGTCCAATTTTCAGAAACAATTGGATGCCATGAAAAAAAAAATCTAAGGTCGCTCAAGATGTTGCCTCGACCTCTGAGATCGTTATGAGGTGAGAGAATAACTTGCGGGAACGAGTCCAGGTCGAGATCATGACCTTGCAGGACGAAACAGACAAGACCATCAAAGAGCTCGAAGAGCGATTGTCTGAGGCTACTCAGCGGGCTGAACTCGCCGAACTCTACCACCAAACCCTCGTTGAATATCATGCCAAAATGTGGAAAGAATTAGAGGAGTTCGTCCAAGTCAAGGACGCAAAGTTGGAGGCCGCTCGCCTGGAGATCGAGGCCTTGAAGGCTCAACCTTCGAGGGCTCTAAACGAAGCTGACATTAATGCTAAGGTCGTTGATTTGGCCTTGAACGCTGTAAAGGTCATTCTAGCAAACAATCTTGACATCGACTATTACATGCTTCCCAAAGGGTACATCGCTCATCTTGATGAATTTAAGAAGTAAATTGAGGACGAACTAGGAGACAAACCTGAGGGCGATAATAAGTTCGGGTCTGCTGATGATGAGGATTGACGATCCCCTCACCGATGACCCCCTTCAGCGATAATATCTTGTAGTCTCTTCGAGACATTTTTGTTTTGTCTGTCCTTGTAAGGTTGTGAACATTGTAAATACATTATATCAATACAAGTAATTTTGAATTTCTTTAAGTCTTGTGTTCATTTTTATTATGCTTTCCATTCGTTAGTTGAATGTATTATGCATAAGGAAAGTGAATCATCAGTGATCAAACATGATCGCTACCGTTGGGCTGCTTCAGCTTATTTAGGTAGGATTTTAAATAGCATACTTTGCTATAAAATTTTCTAAGTGTTGTGTTTGGTTTAACTACATTTTCTATCTATGGTCAGATGAATAATGTATTAGAAAACCGCGTTAACAGTGAACAATTAGGATCGTTACCATTAGGCCTCTTCAGCTCGTTTTATTAAGGTAAGACCAAGGTCGTTACCTTTGGGCTTCTTCAGCTCGTTTTATTAAGGTAAAACCGTTAGTCATTTTAGATCGTTACCGTTGGGCTTTTTCAGCTCATTTTATGGTAAGATCGATGTCGTTACCTTTGGGCTTTTTCATCTCGTTTTATTAAGGTAAGACCGTTAGTCGTTTTAGATCGTTATCATTGTGCCTTTTCAGCTCGTTTTATTAAAGTAAGACCGTTGAAAACACCTTGGAATCCTCAGCATAGAAATAATGAAGTAACAATATGGAGAATTCCACTCGTCGTAAACACTAGTTTTCTGAACAATTCTTCGTAGATCGTTTTATTGATTTCAATGATTACAAGAGTGGTTCGACGACCTCTAGGTTGTGAATTTACAAATAAATGTCCCGCTGAAGGTTCGCGACTAAGTAGTTCACGAACCCCCATGAGAGAGTTGTTCGTTGGCGGTCTGAAAAGTGTCGGCTTATTGGTAATATCTTCTGAGGTGCTCGGAGTGCCAAGCTCGTTGGACCGTTTTGCCACTTAATTCTTCCAAGTAATAAGTCCTAATTGGGGCCAAGTACTCTGACATTTGGGTCCCTTGTGTTGATCATTACTTTGCATAATATCAGGTCGCCACAAATGAAATCTGTCTTTTTGACTTTGTTGTTGAAGAATTTCTTTCATTCTTGTAATTTTTTAGAGAGATAACTGATTTCTGAGCTTCTGAGATCCCAAAAACGTTGGGGAGAGCCTATTATTTATAGGGAGTGAGGGTCCCATCAGACAGGTGTAAGCCTCTGGAGCGCTTGGAGTGAATGAGAGACAACTAGTCATTGACTAGAAAGTAGAAACCATGCACTTGAGTGACCTCACATGCAAACACATGGCGCGAACTCACAGGTCGGATGATGTCATCGCTAGGCACACCGGATTTTCCCCCATAACAGATTATATAAAAGAACATATTATTTGGATTGATAAATTTAACTTCTCATTTAGAATATGTCATTACTCAAATTTAAAAGGGTAATAAAATTTGTTATAAGATTACTTGAAAATCTCATACCTATCCATTTTGCCTGCAGATATGAGTGATGAGCACTGTTTTAAAACCCGGACCGGTCTGATTGGGACTTGACAGCCTCTCTAATTCAGGTTACCATTTTTCAGTAGTCACAAAATCCCTAATTTGATCGTTGGCCAGCGAGGGACTACCCAATGCTGGGGTTAGAGGGCTTTTGCAGAGTAGAGGTCGGTGGTTCAAGGGGTGGTGTCGGATTGAATTTTGGACGTCAGAATCAACTAGAATTTGGTCGAAAAATTCAACCCAATTTGCGAGTCACGCCCAATGAACGAGGGGCTACCAAGTGTCAGGGTTAGACGGGGTTTAGTAAACTGGAGGACGGTGGTTCATGCCGTCGGAATCAGCCGAAATTTGGCCAGAAAATTATAAACCCAAACAGATCACATAGGTGTATTTGTTAGATTTCAAACATGTAAAGACTGATGCATATTTTTTAGGGGTGTATTTGCAAGATTTCAAACTTTTTGGATCACTGGTCAAACCATCAGTCCTATCAGGACCCGGTGGCCTTATCAGTTCCCTTAACGAGTCAGGTTTTAAAACAAATGTGATGAGATAGCAATGGTACCCTAGATTTGTCATTGATATTTCATATAAAAGACCGAGTTTGGTTGTTTGTTAGAAAATGGTCTACCTTACTTTAGGAAAACGCATCAATTAGTTTTAGGTCCATGTAGGGTTTTCAGGCGACTCAAGCTCAAACTCAAGCGGTTCGCAAGCTTAGCCGAGCTTGACAAGGGGATATATAAAAGTTTTTGCAACTACTAGAGGTATATGTAATTACCATTTTGCATATAAAATATTTCAATTCTAGAAGCCGTAACTTCTTCTTCTTCATCTACTGACTCACTTATCTTTCTCTTTTCTTCTTCTTTTTCCTTCTTCTTCACTTTCTTCTTTCTTCTCCTTCTCTCTTTTTCTCCTCCTTCTCTTTCCCTCCCCCTTCGAGTCGACTTATTTATTTTTTCTTGTTTTGATCTATTTTTATTCAAGCTCGAACCCCATTTTTTCGGTCAAGCTTGAGCTCTTCCTATTCATGCCGATCCCCAAAGCTTGGCTTGATAACACCCCTAGGTCCACGGGGATTGTCATATTTGATATCCTATAACATTTTATATTAAAATTGTTATTTGTAAAGTTATTTAAAAAAAAAAAATAAGTGAAAGGCTAACAAAAAGAGTGGTACTTACTTTAATGTAAAGAAAGCTAAAAAATATTTGGTTGATGATTTGATAAGAAATTATAAAAAGAAAATGATGCAACTAAAAACTTTAAAGTATAAATTTAACATACCCTCTTTGTGTTTGAATTAAATTTTACAATTCGATTTTAAATATTAATTGTTTGAAGATTTACATATGAAATCGATATTATTATTAGTACATTGATTATTTTGTCAGTTGTAAATTAAACAATTTGAAATTCTAAAGTTTACACGTGGCTTCCCCGGAACATTGGGAGGCAAACAAAAATAATTAAATAAATAAATAAATAAGAGCGTATCACTACATGCCAAATTGCCAAGTCATAGACTCAGAATATTGATCTAGCATATCGCGCCAGTTATTCCCTCTCGCACTCTAAAGGGCACTCTCGTAAAACCACATATCTATAAACTCCCGTGAGCCACTCTAATCAATTATCACCGACCCCGATTCCCGATCTCATCTTTTCAGTTTTCGCCCATCTATAGTTGAAAAAAATAAAAAATTCTACGCAATTCTGGAAGAGAACTCTGTCTGATCGACGAATCATCGAAACCGGCTGCCAGCTAATCGGATCTACGTAACCAAAGAAACAAACACAATCATCACCATGTCATCGACTTTCAGCGGCGACGAAACTGCTCCCTTCTTTGGCTTCCTTGGAGCCGCCGCCGCTCTCGTCTTCTCTTGTAATTCCTCTCATACTTTGTTTTCTCATCATATATTGCAGGATTCTGTTTATCGTAAATATAATTTGTTGCTTCTTAAAAAGACAAAAAAAGAAATAGATTAATAGTTGCATTTAACTAATTAAAAAAATTAACGTTTGTTTTGATTTATAATTTATTGTTGATGCATATGACCGAAATTTATTAATACGGAAAACAAAAAGAAAACTCGGTTGTATATTTTTGAAAATTAAGGACAATTTGGATATGTTAGTTATTATTTATTTATTTTTAATGAAAACATATGTAATACCTGTAAGATTTATTGTGGGGAAATTTTTATGAATATATATATTTTTTCTGTAAGAATTCATATCAATGGTAAGTTTTCAATTGTTTATTGTTGATTGTTAATTGTTGGATGGCTTTAATAGGCATGGGCGCAGCATATGGGACGGCAAAGAGTGGGGTTGGAGTGGCTTCAATGGGAGTGATGAGGCCTGAGCTTGTTATGAAATCGATTGTTCCAGTGGTTATGGCTGGAGTGTTGGGGATTTACGGGTTGATTATAGCTGTTATTATTAGTACGGGAATTAACCCCAAAGCAAAATCTTATTATCTGTTTGATGGCTATGCACATTTGTCGTCAGGCCTTGCTTGTGGGCTTGCTGGCCTATCTGCCGGGATGGCCATTGGAATTGTTGGTGATGCTGGAGTTAGGTAATGCATTGTCGGTTTGCTTGTGATTTTTTTACAAGATGTTCTGTTTATGAGTTAATAGAACTCCAAAATTTTGATTTTGTCTGCAAAACAGATTAGGTGGGGTTTTAAGTGATGTTTCCTGAGCTTTGGCTGACATACAAGCAAATCCGTTGGTTCATGATTTGCCAACCTTTGCGTAGAATTTTGATAGTTATAGATATCCCCTACTAAATTAAGTCATACTTGCCTTGTAGTCTTATAAAATAAATCAGACACCTTTTAATAGGGTAGTCTCTGCATAGTTAGTTCCAAACCAAGCCAGCTTACCTGTGTTTAAGGTGATTGAAATATACCTGTATTGGGATGAAATTATTTACTTAAGTGGAATTGAGTATACTAGTAGATGAGGTTAAAGTGTAAATTGTTTTAATTACTTGCTGATAAGTAGATCAACTTGTACTTTGTTGAATGTTAGGCTGTCGAGGGCTTGAGGATAATGAGCTTTATGCTTTCTAGGCATGTTATTTTACAATATTTTACATGTAATTGATGTTAGATTCAAACACCCTTCCTTGATAATGTCTTTATGCTGCTTTTATCATGGGATACTAATAGGAACCCACTTCAATATCTTAAATAATTGGGTTGGGCAATAGGTCTTATTGAGCTTGGATAGAACTCACCTTGGAAAACCGGCTTGCCAAGGGAGGGTGCCTAAGCCTTTATAACCCACATGCCTACCCATTTCCTTTCTAATGTGGGATCCTAACATATCACCACGCTTCCGCAACCGACGTCCACGTCGGCCTCTTTACCCCTTGGGTGACTTCGCGGATCCCATTACCTTGGGCCTCAATGCCCTTCCTCAGGGTAGTAGCCCGCTCCCAAAGTCAGCCTGTCACTGGTCAGCCTGCCACACAGGTGTGGCTATGTAGGCACATGACCATGGCTCGCTCTGATACCAATTGATAGGAACTCACTTCAATATCTTAAATAATTGGGCTGAGCAATGAGTCTTATTGAGCTTGGATAGAACTCACCTTGGAAAACCGGCTTGTCAAAGGAGGGTGCCTAAGCCTTTATAATCTACATGCCCACCCAATTCCCTTTCAATGTGGGATCCTAACAGATACACTATAAATTTGCTGGGATTCATCACTTCCTTACTTGCCCTTCTCTTTCCATTATTTAACTTGATGAATTTGTTCTCTTGTTGCTGTGACCTCTTGATTGCTATGCCAATTTTCTTACACATCCATCATTGCTTATTTGATTTATTGCTGTTCGCTTTTAAGTTCTATAGACTTTTCTTAAATAATAGTGATGTTGAACTTTTTATCAGATAGACATTATTAATACATTACATTTTTCTGTGAACTTGGGGACTTTAAATCCTGTGGCTATTTGGCCTGATTTTTCTTTTCTTTTTTGGTTGAAATTTTGGTCACTATTTGTTTTACTGCTTTTAGATATCAGTTCGTTCATAGTTGTGTTTAAGTTGTAGTTATGGTTGGATTGCTGTTTTGGTTGTAGGCTGTTTAATTTGAATTAAGTTGAATGCTTTTATCATACTGATGAGAGCTCTTGAATTCTTGTTGGGGTTTTTTCAGGGCTAATGCACAGCAGCCTAAGCTGTTTGTGGGTATGATTCTCATCCTCATTTTTGCTGAAGCTCTTGCTCTCTATGGGCTCATTGTGGGGATCATCCTGTCATCCCGAGCTGGTCAATCTCGGGCAGATTAAAGCAGTTCAAGTCAGTAATTTTGTGATGTGCACTATTCTGATTCGAAATTGGAGCTGTACCAGTTGAAGTTGATTGAGATTGTGTTTTTCTTTAATCTATTTCCAAATTATACTTGGTTTAGTTGATAAAACTCTTGTATATGCTGGATCTGGTTCACTATTATGGAATTGTACTCTTTTGTGACA
>WYDK02000026.1:1109063-1127671 GCA_009867345.2 Toxicodendron radicans | reverse complement strand
TTTTTTCTTTACTATTTTGTCCTTAACTATTATAATTTTAGGACAAAATTGCCCTTAGTTTAAAATCAATTTCTAAAATTTTTCTTTACTATTTTATCCTTATATTTAAATATTTTAAGACATAAATGTCCTTAATTTTTTAAATAATTATACAAACCCCATAGTCGGATCTGGCCACCCAACCAACGACCGGTCGCAAGTAACCACCGTTGGCCGACGACCGAACGGCACAAGGCCAGCCAGATATGGTCGGTCTTGTGCAAATCTGACCGTTTTCAGCCAGAGACATGGCCGAAAACGGCCAGATCGACACAAGGCTCGCTATATCCGGCCGGCCTTGTGCCGTTCGGCTATCAGCCACCGGCGGCCGGCCACTGTAGGGTAGATAGAGGTCAGTTTGATACTTTTAAAATTTATATTATAGGGGTATTTTAGCTAAATTTCTAAATATAGAAGGTTAAAACAATATAAATAATAATAACAAATAAAAAATAATTAAAAAATAAAAGGTCAATTAAGTAATCTAACATACCTACCAATTTATTCCTCCTAACCATACACATCAATATAACATATTCTTTAATTTATTCCTTTTAACTAAACACTTTTTAATAATATAATATTCTCATTATCTAAATAATTCAACATTTCCTTAATCTTTTATCCTCATTAATCTTTTGATAACGAACCACACGCCTCTTTGAGTTTTTAAGTCTTTATTTTGATAAAGAAAAAACTTGTACGTTTCTGTTCTCTGAACCCAAGAAAAGAAAACAAAAGTGAAAAGGACAAGACTTTGATTTCTTAAAGATCGAATCGGAAAAGATGGAGAGAAAAAGCAAAAGAATGATGGCGGTGCTGTTGCTTTTACTGCTCATGTTTGCAACTACTTTTCAAGAGTGTTTCTCGGATTCAAGTCAGCCTCCAAGCAAAAGAAGGTCTACCCAGTCAACGGCTGCTTCTCGTATTGGCTCCACTGCTGTTTTTCCTCTTACTGGGAATGTTTATCCTCTTGGGTATGTTTGTTTATATTCTTTCAAGATAGCCTGAAATGCTGTTTCCGTGAAGTTTATTGTTGATATTTGGATTTTGTTTATTTATATTCTTGAATCTTGGTCGTTTCTTGGTTTGCTTTAGTGGGTTTGTTTCTGTCTACATTTAGCGTGAGTTGTTCATTTGTTTGTAATAGCTCATTGTGTGGGTAGATTTTGTTGTTACTATCTATCTTCACTGGGATTAAGGCTTTGTTGAGTTTACATGTCAAGTTTTTGTTTGTTGAGCGATCATTTGATATTGTGGGTGTTCATGATTTGTTTAATTGGTTTATTTTTGTGTAGTTTCCTTGTCATAATCTCCTTCACATTTTCTGATTTGGCTGTTTTGGTTGTTTTTGGAAATTTTGAGGATTGAATTTATTGGCTATTTCTTTTTCTTGACTTTATGTGCTCTCTCTTTTCTCTCTCTTTTGAAGTTTTGCTTGTTTAACAGGTCTTTGGAACAGTATGGACCCATTTCCCATTACATTTTTAGTTTGTTGTTGGTTCTTTGGAACATTATGAACCCAATTCCCGTTACATTGTCTTTTGCATTTGCTTGGCAGAAAGATGAACTGGTTCTCATTTTCTTTTTATTTTGCCTCTTATAGCTTGAATCCCTGCATTAGATAATTGAGATTCTTGCGAGCCATTTGCATTCAAAATTTGATTTTACATAAGAATTTTTAAAATCTAATTTTCGTATCCTGTATTTTCTTTGTTCTTTCAATTTTTGGTTCTGCATTCTTAGTTTTGATTTTACAGTGAATTTTGCTTATCACAACTTTGCTTTCTTACAAATATATGTTTATTTCCAATCTCCAGGTACTACTCTGTGTCTCTTAAAATAGGCAACCCGCCAAAGATCTATGAGCTTGATATTGACACTGGCAGTGACCTCACTTGGGTTCAATGTGATGCACCTTGTAAAGGTTGCACTAAGGTAAATATGTCATTAAAAAACCATAGTAAGGCCATTTAGCATGCAGCATATCATGCTTTCATCTCTTGTTTTCATGTTGGTTAATGTACAGCCTCGCGATTCTCTGTACAATCCCAGTAACAACCTTATCCTGTGTGAGGATCCCCTTTGCAGTGCTGTTAACTTGCCAGCAAATGTCCAGTGTGAGACTCCAAATGACCAATGCGACTACGAGGTCAAGTATGCTGATCATGGCTCATCCCTTGGTGTGTTGGTCATAGACCACTTTCCTCTAATACTCACCAATGGCTCTCTGATTGGTCCCCGTTTAGCTTTCGGGTGGGTAATGTCATTGTTCTTTCTATTGCCAACCTCTATAATTTTATTTCTACAGACGGTTGACAACATTTTTGACTCAATATAACCTCCTGAAGGCTTTAGGCTCATAGTTTTTATTCTAGACTTTGTGATTTGGTAGAGAAATCCTAGTTAATCACATTTGAAATGGCTTGAGCTTGAAGAAAAATATTTACTTTGTAGAATTTGCTTCTTGTGATTAATTACATTTGCATCCGTAACTGTTCATTATAAGATCTTATTTGCTGCAGATGTGGATATGATCAAAGTAATCCTGGTCCAAACCCTCCTCCTCCCACAGCTGGGGTCCTGGGTCTTGGCAATGGTAAAGCAAGCATTATGTCACAACTGAATGGCCTGGGTCTAACACGGAATGTGTTAGGACACTGTTTAAGTGGGCGAGGAGGAGGGTTTTTATTTCTGGGAGATGATCTTGTTCCATCCTCAGGCATGATCTGGACACCAATGTCACACAATTCATTGGAGTAAGCACTCGCAAGCCCCCCAATCTTGTTTCATTAGTCTCATTTCTTGTGATATTGCCCTACGTGCCACTTGTAATAATGTGGTTTCCATATGCTATTTTAGGAAACACTACTCATCGGGACCAGCCGAACTTCTACACGGTGGAAAGGCTACCGGTGTAAGGGGCCTTCAAGTAATTTTTGACAGTGGCAGCTCCTACACTTACTTCAATTCCCAAGCTTACAAAACCACCTTGGACATGGTGAGAAGTGATGTTAATGAGCACATTCCGCTATCCTTTTTAGTTGGGCATGGTAACACTTAGCAAAACTTTGGTACAAGAACTAATTTCTTTTAAATATCTCAGTTGAGGAAAGATTTGAAAGGGAAGCCACTAAAAGACACAGGAGATGATCGGACCCTCCCAATCTGCTGGAAAGGCCCGAAACCTGTCAAAAATATTGGTGATGTCAAGGACTACTTCAAGCCCTTGCAACTGAGCTTCACAAAGGCAAAAAATGTCCAACTGGAGCTATCTCCCGAAGCTTATCTCATTGTCACAGTGACCATCTCTAGAGACTTGTTTTATTATGATTTTTATCAGAAATATTTTAGAAAAAAAAATACATTAATGATCTCTTTTTCAGAAACATGGAAATGTGTGCTTGGGAATTTTGAATGGTACTGAAGTAGGGCTGGAAGATTTCAACATTCTTGGGGGTAAGAAATAATAGGCCAGAGTAGTAGAAAATTAAAATTGAAAGTGGAACTGCTCCTTTCTTTCATTTTCCTTTTGAGGATCTAATTTCCTTTTTCTACTTCGTTGTTCAGATATCTCTTTGCAAGACAAAATGGTGATCTATAACAACGAGAAGCAGCAGATTGGATGGGTTTCTACAAATTGCAATAGGCTACCCAAGTCCTGAGCTATTCTCTATTACTTTCTTTAGTGTATTAGCACCTGGGAGTTTCTCACCAGCATTTTTTTTGCCTCCTGTTTTTAACAGTGTGGATCGAGATTACAATGAAGGTATTTGGCAGCCGTATGAAGGTGATTTCGGCATCTTAGAAGAGCGTTACTTGACTGCTTCTAAGATCAATACGCCCAATGGCAGAAAATCTTAACTCTGATGCAAATAATTGAAAGACATTTATAGCTTATGCCATTATACATAGAGAATAGGTACATTTTGTTAAGTCAATAGATTTGATAGAAAATTTCAGTCCTGTATGGCGGTAGAAATTGTTAATGATTATATCCCAAATATAAACAAGCTGACAGGTTTTGTTACAATAAATCTCTTGTATATCGACATCCTGAATATCTTTGCACACATTTCTGCCTCAAGTTAGCTGCACGAGTATTAAATTACATAAAACCCAAAAAAAAAAAAAACCCATCTTCAGGATCAATGCTTCCACCAAATGGTTGAAGAAAGCTGTCTGAATGAGACATGAATTAGTTTGGTCAATATTTCCATGACTGTACAAATTCATTATACCTGCATAAACACAGGAAGATGTAGCAAAATAATCAACAAATGTGTCTTTGAGGGTAAAACATCCAAAATGCTAATTCACATAAAAAAACACAATTACTATTCATCCCACATTTTTTTCTTAATCCTTAGAAGATTACAGATAAATTTCTTCATTTATGTTGTAACATTTGAGGGTAACCTCATAATGCATACAAAAAGCAGAGTAGCGTTTCCATTGTGGGAGTCACTGAAGTGGTTATCTTCAAGAGCAAGAAAATGAAGTAAAACAGTCGCTTGGTACCATATTAATTGTATATGTCAATATTACTTGGTAAATTGAGGTCAGTGACAGTGAATGATTTGGAACTTCCGGTCAGTGAATGATTTAGAACTTCCGGGAGAAGTAAAACATTCCCCCAAAACTAAAAGAAATCATGGTAAAGCAAATTCCCCTTCCCACCACCCGCTGATAAAAAATAACAAATGAAAAATGTAGATTGTAACTAACCTCAATACTCAATGGTCAGAAACTCCATCTCCGTGTTATATGCATGATGTCTTAAACTTGGCGTACTACAAGACATGATTAGTACACTGCATATGAATAACATCCAATATATTAGGCAATGGCATTTTCAAGTCCAATATTTAAAAAAATTATGCAAGTCATAGCAAACAGATATCACCAATACTCCTGTATTCCTGTTGAAATTATAAATTTTCACTATTATTTCCAAGATGAAATTGCTATCAAAAATATCATAGCACATATTTATGCAAATTATTCTTCAGGACTCGGTAACATCAAACATGCAGAAAATTATATATATATGCACGTTACACAATTTATAAAGATCCTGCCAAGTTAGGTAACGAAAGAAAAAAACAGGCATTGAAGAATTGCACCAACATGAGCAAATCATCACAAGACAGCAAGCTTGAATGAAAGAAAAATAGACGAAGATCACCTTCGCGTGGCAAATTTTCGTTATAGCCTCAACATGAAAATTTTGAAGTTCTTCAAGAGTTGCTACATCCAGACCACCAATATCTTCACCCTGAAAGGTTAATTACATCAATTTTGTGCGTACAAAGACCACCAACAAAGAAAGCTAATTTTGATAATCAACTCCAGAATACTAAATCTCTTAACTTTATGCTGAAGCACATGGTAACATGCTTTGTACAATGTGCTTGAATGGATGTAGCATGCAGTTAATAATATTTATAGACAATGGTCCGTATGAATATTTGACACTGAGCTTCAAAGCCAGATAATACTTCCATTTAACCATGAAATTTACGGAAGAAAGTTAATACCTTCAATCTCAGCATAAGGCTTTCCAGTTCTTTGCATCTTCTTCTTTCTTTCTGATAGCTAGCTTTTAACTCTTCAAAAGAAATTTTCCCATCCACATTTTCGTAACTTTCATCCTCTTCAGACACTTTAAATGAACGGCCATTAGATGGCAGAAATCCATTTCTAACTTCTTGTAAAATTTTAGATTCATTGACCACTTCAGAAGACATATCTTCAGCACTAATGCCAGACTTTCTCATCTTTGCAACTTGCACCCACATATTTGCAAGCTCGTTTTCTAAATCTTCTTCATGCCGTTTAACTTCATTGAGTCTTCTTCGGAGCTCAGCTTCTATCTGTTCTCTCTCTGATAGTGCGGCTTCCAGAGCAGCTTCTCTTTGGTATCTAGCACTAAGTTCTTTCTGTAACTCCTCAACCAAAAATCCATCATCTGGTTTCCGTCTTCCATCAGGTCGTGCTCCATTGGTGTGATGTTGCTTGAACTCATATGAGCCAGACCTCTGAGAGAAGTTAGATCTGCAATGTGCCTCTTTTGCAGCAGCCAGTTCACCAGTCAGTTTTGCATTTTCATAAGAAAGTCTGGTTACTTCTTCAGCCAAGTTTCGAAGCTCAACTGCTGCAGACGCAGCCAACTCTTTTGCATATGAAGCTTCTTCTGCCAATTTTTGACTCTGAATTTCAAGCCCATCCTTTTCTTCACTCAATTTCACCTTCTCTTGCTTCAAATTTTCTATCTCAGCAGCCTAATAACAAAATAAGCAAATAGTATCAATTGAAACATTTAGTAACAAAAATTGTAGCCTCTTTTCTATTGGTATATCTAACAAATAACGGTACAGACAAAAGTAGCATATCGAATACCTAAGAGCAGAAATTACAAAGGATATAGGATAAAACAATGACCTGCATAAGACCTTGAGAATTCAAAAAGGTATCATTGCTGCAATTCTTGGAGTCGTCCTGGGAAAATATTCTATTTAAGCTCATAACACTTGTTGGTGTTTGATCATCAACACAACTTTCTTCACATGATCCATTCCCATTCTTCCCTTTGTTCCTCTTTTCTGATAGCTCTTCAGAACAAGTTTGGAGTGGGATACCCTCATTTTCTGCCATTATTTGTGGACTACAAGATCTTTTATCCGATAATGATTTGACCTGTTGCCTCAGCAGAAGAATAGTTTCTTGCATTTCCATGTTCTCTGATATCTATTACAGTAACATAATACAAACGAAAACTTAGAGCTGCAAGTATGGTGAAAAGTTATCACACAAGTTCAGAAATTCTACCTTCATCTGTAGTTGTTCCTGAAGTATCCTATTATCTGCTGACTTGATCTTGAATAACCATCCCATGACAAAGATATCAACTTAGTAAGATATAGTTGGCACTTGATATAGAACTATCACCCATGTAGATACAAAGACGATAGGATAACAAACCTCAAGTTCAAAAGTTTTTTCATTAAGCTGAGTAGTAAGCTTGGACAGAGCCTACAAGAGAGAGCAACAAACAAATTATAAAGAAATTTTCATCACCAAGAATGAATGACACAAAGAGGAATCCCCAGGGATGAATCAAATTAGAATCCAGGAGACACCGCACCCCCAGAAATTTTGAAATTTTAACATTTTCTATAAATGTTATCAAAGTGCCTCCTTATTTCTAACTATTTCTTCAATTACCAAAGATTAAAAACTAAAAAACACATCATTTGGGCTTGGTTGTTTTGCCTCCTATATGACTTGTATTAAATTTAGGGAAATAGTTGAGGATATGATATAAAAACTTAAACGACATAGAATTACCTGTGACATCTCAGTGGTACTTGAAGAACGTGGAGTCATCTGAACTGATCCAATCATGCGTTGCTCCAGGACATGCATTTGAAGCTTCTTTTCACTAATTTCATCCTTCAACTTCTGCATTTGTTCCTACATCAACCATTATGACCACAAAACATCACCAATTAACACTAATCAAACTGAAACAATGTCTTCTAAGTGAAGAATTGGGTGTGACTATCTCACCCTAAGTTGCAAATCAGCAGGGTTGCTAGCTGCTTGCTCTGAAAGTCTTTTCAGAGAGCTAGTACACAATGCAACTTCACCAGCTAACATTTTCACCTGCTCATGCAGAAGATCCATTTGATCTGCAATAGTACTCCCAGTCTGTCAAAAAAACCAATAAGCAGTTCCTGTTAATATAATAACTCAAGTGATTGATTTTGCAGATCAACAATTGAACTTGCTTAGTACAATGGAAACACAATTTCAGAACAACAAAAGCAAAACCAAGCTGCAAAGTCACCTCCTAGAACTGGCAAGAAACATCAAATGCAATTTAATAAAAGGAGCAGGCAACCATCACAAATAAAACCTGTTCTATCTTTAACTCTACACCTCTCATGCTTCTCAGAATTCTCCAATCACAAATTTGCAAGCTCATGCCAAACAGCTGATTTTATATTTAACTCATCTCTCTTGCATGTCAGTATAACATACTTTAGGGCTACAAGGCCAGAATTGGCAACTCAAGTACCAAGCTTCTTTGCCTATTCAAATAATAAACATTCTATATCAACAATGTGACAGTGCAAATGAAAAAAGGGTTAGAGTTTCTCTCACTGGAGGCAGACGGCGACCTCCAACAGTAGCACTAAACAATTCACCAGCTTGGGTTCTTTCTGGAAATGGATCGGCAGTGGAGTCATCTCCCCGTTTACTGATTGATTTTCTCCGACCATCCTTCATATCATTGAACATAACTCTATTCCGTGATGATTTTGAGGAAGATGCAGGGGATCCACTAGTAGAACTTCCACTGTCAGCACTTGGTGACAATCCAACCAGATTCTCAGGCTTCTGCATGGGAAAATTTGAATTGGAGTTGAGTTAAATCAATGGCAATTATAAGAATAAATTTGCCACCATTGAAAGTATGAACTTTACTCATGATCTTGCAAAAGAGGAAGTCAATTTACATTGAAAAAGACTGTTATAAATGATCATTATGTCTAATTTCTGTTAGTTCAGAGATTTAAACTGTTTAGTGCAAGCTAAGATAAAAATAACATAAAAAATCTGAATTATCAGCATATCAAATCGTTTACATTTATTTCCCTCAAGCAAAATAGCATAATGTCTTTCAATAAGCAGCACTTTCACATATGTACAAGTTCTTTTTTCACAGCCTTGTCAATCCCAATGTTTACTTTCAATAATAATATCCATACTGTCTATGCTCTCTTTCACTGGAACACAATACAATGACAGAATATAATATATTGGTAACACCAGCAAGAATGCTATGAAAATATACGTTAAGGTTTTGTGATCAACATCTAGCAATTCTACTATACCACAAACTTAAAAGTTAACTGCGAAAGTATAGCATAGTTTATACGCACTGAAGAAACATATAATAAAGGAGAAAAAAAAATGTAACTTGGACAACCATCAATAGTATAGGATGACTTAAAAAAGGAAGAAGGTGTGAAATATCATCAACAATCATCTGGCAATTCTAACTTTTTGACAAACAAAATAAACAAATGAACTCCAGTTTTAAATCATCTGGTAAAGCGAAAAGGGCAAGGGCTATAAGTAGAAGAGCCTACCCTCATTTTGAACCAGCCAAGCATTCCACGCCTCCTGCTTCTCTTGAAATCTTTAACCAATTCATCTAGATTAGTGATATCATCTCTTGCCTCAGATGATAGTTCAGACACATAGCTTCCAACATCATCATCGATCGTATAATCCCGTTTTCTCTCTGGCAAATATGCTAGCTGCATCACCAATGGAATCAACTATAAATTTAGGGAAGATATATCCACTAAATCAGTTGTCAGGCAAATAGGAGATGCATGCCAGATAAAAGTTGATAAAAATTCACAATTCCACACATTTACATGCAGTTAATCAGTGTCTCATGAAGTTTTTGTCATGAGATATAAGCAGCAAATGACTAAGTTCAGACCTCATCTTCCCCAAAAGAATGTCTACGTCGATGACCAGGCTGTTCAGGAATAGTTGATGCCATGGAATTTTTAGTGGAAACCAATATTAATTTGGTCAATCGCTGAATTCTTCCCATCAGAGCTGCCTTAGCCTGCTCCTCCTCCTCCAATCTCGACTGCAATTTAACCTGGCCAGCCTCCAGCTTTGATACCATAAAGTAATACTTATTAGAAGAAAGTAATATTCCAAAACACACAATGAAAAAGTAGTTATTTTGATAAGTTTGTAATGTGCATGAATTGTTTCTTCCATGGGAACCAGAAAAAAAAAAGAAACTGGGAGTAAAGGGATAACAATTATTAGTTAACATTAAATTAAAACTTCCAATCATTCCGAGGTTCTGGTATTTTTTATGCTCAACTTGCAACGATATCAAGTGTAGACACATTTTAAGTAGTGAGCTCATAACAGGACTTATTTGAATATCTTTATTTCATAGCACAAACCTGAAGCTTCAAATTAACCAGATCTTCTTGGGTGGATGCAGCCACATAAGGATTCTCATTCATTCCCCGCTTCAATTGCTGGAGTTCTTGCCTTAAACAGGAAATTTCTTTCTGATATTTTTTAATGAGAGACTTCTCATCCATAATCTAGAAGAGAAAACATATCATCAAATGAGAAACTTGATGAAATGTCAACCCAAAGATAAAAATATTAAAATTTACGATGACAGTGAATTTACCTTATTTTGAGAAGCCTTAATTTCTACATGCTTACTCCGATGGGCAAACTTCAACGTATTGTGAGTTTCTTCAGTATTACTAGAGGCAGGTGTCACGGTGCAAATAAGCTACATTCAAAGTTCAAAGAGGAAAGAAAGATTGCTTATAAAATGGCTAAGAATTAGATCCCAAGATCACTTACAAGAACAAAACACAATCTTCTTCCACTAAGAAGTAAAAGCGTGATTAAGTTAATTACTCAGAATCTACAGACAGTTACCTCAGAACAGTAACAGTAAATGCTGATCATGTAAATGCAAAAAATCTGACGCATGAATTTAACTTACAGAAACCCGTCCATGGCCACTAAGGGATGACTGTAAGAGACGAGTAAGTTTTGAATCTCGATAGGGAATATGAGTTGCTTTTCCATCCGTTAATTTAGAAATCACCTGCAATGGAGGCAGTAAATAAGGTAAGACTCAAAATTTTACTGATCAGAAATGGCAATTAGAATCTATCAGAACTCTATTATCAATGATTGGGACATGAAAAGATCAACAGAAAAGCATTTAATAAACTCTATTACCAGATTGGGCCACAACACGTTCCTTATATATCAAGCTCAGCTTTAATATTTACACATAAATGACCAGTAATAGCACATAGCCAATGCAAGTTTTGACTCGAAGTCCAAATATTTAAATTAAACATGAAAGAGAAATATCTTACAGTGCCAAGAGTAAGCAAGCTTTTATTTATATATGAACCTTCTTTTCTCCGCAATCCAGTTGTTTCAGTTTTAGAACTTTCAGATCCCGCCAGATCAATTAAATTCTGCAAAAAGAGTTTAGAATTACATACACTGAAGACCAGATTTCAAGGCCAAAAGAAAAAAGGCAAAATAAACATCCTGATTGTAACCACAAAAATTTGGTTGGCAACTGAAACACATATAATAACGGTCAGGCTATGAGCAAGGTATTACCAATTGAGACAAAGTCACATCTTCTTCCCCTTGATTTTCCTCACGCGGACTGCTCTCGATAGTCTGAAAGATGGTATTATTATCATTAAAGCAAAATAAAAACTATGAAAAATGTACCCTCCAAGGGTAGACATATGCGTCATAGCTTAACAAGCTAACGAAATACTCAAAATATAACACCTCATAAGCTTGACAATAGGAACAATTACATACTAATGCATTTCAAAGCGGTAGGGGTTTAATTTTAATTGATGATAACAGATAAAATAAATAAATAAAAATAGATTTTCAACTACACTAGATTCACAACTAAGCTTCAAGCTCCAAGAGAACATGGTATAAACATAAGTATACACATTCAAATGGAAAATCAAGTAAAATACCAGGGTGAATATAGTGTGGCTCCGACTGCTAAGAAGATTAAAATTATTAGAACCCACATGCCTGTGCTCTGCAACAACATCGTAAATGATAGGTTAAGAAATGCTCAACTGCACAAATAACACAAATATATATATAGAGGTGCAAACAGCAGCAACAGAGAGAGAGAGAGAGGTTAGAGCTCAAATTTTTATGAAGATAGGAACGTTAAGCAAATAAAAGACAAATTTCTACATTAAACACAGGCACAGTTGATAAAACAAAAGATTATGCTCAAAGGGACAAAAAAATCAAAGGAAACATAAAAAATGGAAAATTTTAAACAAATTAATCACCAACCAGTTACGGAGAGATAATAACTACAATATATACCTTCTCCAGATGCTATCAGGGAAAGAGCATGTGCAGGTGATAGAACGACTTCCTCCTTTATTCCCTCAACATAGGTTCCCTATGAACATAAGATGCCACACATTCAATAATCAGTGATCTATATGCTTGGCCATTCAATATTACTCCATACAACATACTATATACTGGAGAATGGGTCTTACCTATCTATGACAGTTTTCAAGTTGAAGCTAAAGATTACAGCAACGCAAGTCATATAGTAGAATTAAAGTACATTATGGGTGTGATGGCTAGCAACAGAACTACTCTCAGATATTAGTTATCTACAAGGAGATAGCCTAACTAGATATATCTCGTGCATTAGAGAAGGGGGTCCAGGGATTCCCTGATCATTGCTAATAACATGCAGTCATAGCTACCACACTGAAGGCTGCAGATGTGACACTATAAAACAGCCGCACACACCCTCATCTATTTTGTATCTCATATTCCCATATCATGACGAGTAATTTCTTTGACAAGTAACCAGATGAGACATTGTTAAATGAACCTATAACAAGTATCATGCTTTGGATTGGAAGCAATAGGAGTGAAAGGATAAAAGGTCAAACTATATAAATTTATCATCACCTGAGCATCTTCTCGTATTCTTAGGTTTTGTCCAGTTGGATCAAGCAAGTCATTGATGACCTGACAGAAAAAATTTATAAAACAGCATGAACTAGTGATAAAGACACAATGTCGTTTGCTTAAATTATGTAGACATATTAGAAAATTTGTTTCAATTAGTACTCTATATTCAATAAGATTTAATCCAACCAATTTATATATTAAAGAAGTGGATTCTAACATAGTAGAAATCAGTAAATGACTATCAACTGAAATGCCGGAAAAATGATCATAGAAAATGTATTGGAAATCAAAATATTATGTTAGTTTCTAAAAGAGGCAAAGTACAAAATACTCCTTGACACAGTAAAAAATATTAATCTAATATGAGTCCAACTAACTAAAATATTTCCCAAATCATTGGTTTTTACTCAAATACGAATCTCAGTCATTATGGCATCTATTCTCCAACCATCATCAAAACTCAGTTACCTTCACTATGAGTCTGTATAACATAGTGAAACCTTACATAAAAAAAAAAGGGGACCATCTCCCAATTTGTGCATATAACTTTTGCAAAGTGGTCATGCTAATCTTCTCTGTTCTTTCCAATTTTATCTAATGTCTCAAAAGAGACTTATAAAATTGTGAATATTTAAAAGTATTTGGCTGCTGTTCATATTCTCTTTTTTCTTTTTTTTTTAAAGAAAGCGAGCTCAACGAAACAAGTGAAGTGAGCAACAAAAGAAAATCGGTAGTAGAAGGTAATGAAATAGAGACTCAGAGAGAGATCAGAAGCAAAATTCAGCAAAAAGAAGGCTGAACCCAGGTGACGCCAACCCAAAAAAAAAAACTTTTTTCCTTCTAACTATGTGTTCTTAATTCTGCATGCCTTCAAAAAACTCTTAATTTGAAGGTGCAAGCATATCAACAATCCTCTTGAGATTCCAGAAGAATCATAAAATAAAATAAATAAAATAAAAGGAAAGGAAAAAGGGAAATGAAACTGACCTCATTGTAAATTTCTAGATATGAAACACGAAGAAGGAACTCCCTTGCAGGTGTCTGAAGTGTTTCAACCAGAGAAAAAATAATTATTTCAACTTTTTGATAAACAAAAATATAGTTGTTTCAAGTACAAGGAATTAACAGGCAAACTATTCCAGTACCTCCTGTATAATTCCAAACACATCCTTCACTGCCAATGGAATAATTCCAGGTGACTTTTGCTCGCCCTAAAATTCAAAATAAAAGTAGTTCACATGAAACCAGTTTGCAAAGAGAATGGCACAAACAAGACACAGATTATGAGAGGATCTTCCTAATATGTCAATGCTAATCAACCAATACAATTGAAAAGTTAATACAAATATTAAATCCCGGAAGGATACTTTGAAGTATTCAAGTACTATATAGCTGCTACAACTATTTCAAGAAGTTGACCTTTTCCTCATTTACAGTGGTAACAGCAGCTGCAAAACCATTGGCTCTACTCGAAAAACTGTAAAAGTAACTGTTTTGTAAGAAATGAAAAATTTTGTATCTATCAGAAAGAGGGTATAAAATATTGAGTTCCACTGTACGATATACAAGAATTTGCCCAGACATTTCTTGTAGCATAGTCCAATACATGATCAGCTTCTAACTTTACTAAAAACAGCCAGCTAGTTCTCCAAAATGAAGAATAAAGAAAAATCCTTCAAAATCTTTACTAACCAAAGCTCATAATAATGCTAAAAAGCAAACTCTATCCCACAAAAAAAATGATCCCTTCACAACATGATCAAATATCCTTTTGCTCCTTTTAACCCAAATTGACTCACCTTTGAACTGCTTATGATCCTGATAATTGACCAAAGACCTTAATAAACTATAAGAAACTTTAGCAGCTGCAACTGCTCGAGTTTTTAGCAAACAATTAATGCAACATCAGTTTCAATTGTAGAACACTCATCTGGCTCCTACAGATATAAATGATAACTCAGGGGTCCTGGTTTCCCTAAAAATTCAACAAAATAAAGATTTGAATTCCAATAATGGCTAGACCACAAAACATCTTGCTTCCCAAAACTTATGAACATAAGAAAATAAAAAAAAAAATTGAACGCCCAGCCTATTATTGAGACTTACAATCTTAATAGATGGCCAACTGTTAACAATCATGCAAAGCATGATTTAGAGCAAGCCTCCGCTCAGAAACCATTTAATATGGAATGAACTCAGCAGTGCATATGCATCACACTTAAGTCCTAAGGCAGTATTGTTCAATGTAAGCAGCAGCCACAATCAATCAAAAGTGTTTATTGTTTTGAAAGTCCTAAGCACACAATAAAAGCTGGTCTAGGGCAGACACAAAAATCACAAATTTAAGAAACAAAGGTCTCTAATATTTTATTTTTGAGCCAGGCCAGATGAACTACATTCAGTGACTTACATGCATTGTATGAGTCTTCCCACTACTAGTAACACCATATGCAAAAACTGTTCCTGCATAAAATACAGGGCAATTATCAGCTAACCAATGAGTTCAGCAATATGCTATGGCAATAAATTTAAAGTAAATACATGCCTATTTTTCAAAATTTTAAGTAAAAATTTCACCATTTATTGTAACATTTGGCATTAGTCTATCACCATCCATAATAGGAGCGGAGATATAATATTCTATTCTTAGCAAAAAATGCCAAATTGCCAGATTATTGATTTACCATTTATTCCTTGCATAGCTCCACTGACAACATGCTGAGCAGCAACATCATACACATGACGTGTTGTTGTCGCTGGACCAAACACTCTATCTGCAGCAGAGACAAAGAACCAACCCAAAATTGGGAAAAATCAAAAACAACACTGGCAGTCCATACAAATGGCTACGAAGCTTATCATCAAAATTTTATCATAAACCATGTCCTTCAAATCTAAAACCCAGATTTAAGTGATTAAAACAATAATAATAACTTCAAAATATGTAATCATAACTACACAAGTCGGCCAATAATTCTTTACAAAAATTTATAAGACCTTAATTTAAAATTTTTAAAGGGAACCAACTTGGTTTATTAATTTATACTCATACAATATCCAACATCCAACTATGGCATGAACATGATAACATGAATTTATAACATGTAAAAATCCAACATTTTACATTAAAGCTCATATCCTTAAATATCTTGGTTTTACTATTACAAATTTAAAATCTCATAGTATCATATTTTTTAATACAATGTTTACAGATAAATAAATAGCTTCAAAAACTTAGTTCTCACTTCTCATGGCATTAATTGTACATATTTCATGCGGCCCAAAATTAATTTAAGTTTATTACAGTGTACGCCATAAATAATTACTCGTTTGCATAATTAGTGAAGTAAAGGAGTAATTAATAAATACTACTTAAAGGTAATTAATAGTACTAACCAAAACCATAAGCAATAGAAGGATTGTACTCGTTTCTCAAGGTATAATCCCCGTCCGCATACCACGCTATCTCGTCTCCTTTATTTATCTCCCTTGGACTGCACACAATTTAAAATTTAAAATTTAATTTCCCTCTGGTCAACCAAAGAACAAAAAAAAAAAAAAGTCAAGCACGACAACATTAAAGTAAGAACCTGAGAGGACGGAACCGGACCGTGACCATAACATTTTCCTTGGACTTGCTGGTTTCGGGCCGGTCAAGTACTAGAGTGGGCGGACTGGGGCCTGGACTTGCGGATGTTGCGGGAGAAGCCGAGAGTCTCGAAGGCGGCCGAGACGACGTCGTGGAAGACGGAGTGAGTGGTCGCCCCGCGGACTTCGTTGGCGGCGGCGGTTGAGACGGCGACTTGCGTGAACGAAAGGGAGAGATGGAGGATCTACGGGGCCCACTCGAAGTGAACATTTCCGAGGAGAGAGAGTGTGTGTGAAGGAAATGCTGTGAAGAGAGAAAGAGAGAGAGAGAGATCGAAGGGAAGGGAAGGTGGAAATCACGTGCGGTGCCGGCAGCAAGAGCCTGTGCCGCCTTTTGGACGCTCTGCCTCTGTTTCTGTGTGAGTTTCGCTCCCTCCAAAACTAGACTAATTTATTTGCTTTTGGCTCTTTGAATTGGTCTGTCCCTGAGTGATTTTTTGTCCGCTGCTTTTTTTGGTTTTTAATGAGTGTGAAATGTCTGGAATGTCCTTCAGCTGCCTTCGTTCTTTCAGGGGTTTTCTTCGTTTTTGACTCTGACTATCATGTCATTTCCCCAGGCAAAAAGAAAATTTGGTAAGAAAAAACGAATCGCAGTTCAAATTTTGGTAGGACTTCCGGCTAAAATGTAACGTATTAATTTTGTAGAAATGTGTTAAAGAATATAAATAATTTTTCGTTAGTTTTTTCTTATTGTAAACCCTTAACACAAGATGTTATATTGTCAAAAGACATATCTTTTACATTATGTATGTGTATAGTGTTTTGTGAAAGTGATGGTTCAATTATTATTCTATATTGTCTAAAAGCAACAATATATTAATAATTTTATTCTATAAATCATATTTTACTGCGTTTTGATAATTAATGTCTTTTAGATTTTGACTATTTATGTACCACATAATTTTTCTACACAAATGCCGACTAAATTTTAATAATTCTCATTTGTTATCTCTACACACGCATGCACATATTATATGTAAATATGTTTGATTATACATAGCAGAGTAAACAACATATTTCCTCCAGAGGTTTAGCAAAGTCTCCAGTTAATACATTTAGTTTCATTTATTCCAAATACCCACCATTAAAGTAACATAACTTCCTTTATTTTTAACATTTAAGGGCTGAAATGGTTTTTTTTTTCCTCTTCCCTTCCCATTTCTTCCTCGTCTTTGCCTCCTCCCCCCATTTCTCCAATTTCTCTCACAACCATAGCCACGACCTCCAATTTCTCTCAACTACAAGCATTGTCGGCGACATTGCCGACCGTTTTCCACCTGATTCTGACATTGTCAATCTCCCTCACCACCACCAAATATACTCACCTCACTCCTCTCATCAAACCCCATTGCCAACCGACCCCTGACTGGTCATCGTTCACCGGCCACCTTCTTAATTGATTTTTTAACATCGTTTGCTTTTCTGGTCGATTCTTTCATCATAAATTAATGTTGTCACCACCAATCGACCTATAGACCCTTCCTCTCCAAAAGCTCTAACAATCTCGTTCTCGTTCGCTCACCGTTCACCCCCGATTAAAGCTTTTCCACCCTAGGGTTTTTTGAGTGTGAAAGATGAATTAAGTTTGATTTGTTTGAATTTTTTGTTTATTTCGATTGGAGGACGGTTGAGGAAGGTTTTTTGAAGTGTTGTTGATTTTTGGTCGCCCGCGCTCCCCCAAACTCTCACTTTTCTGGAGACGGAAAATGGCCCTACCCCATTTTCCGACTCCCCAGAGCCTCACTATCCCAACCCACTACCCCCCAACCACCTTGACTCCCCTTTTCGTTGTCACCCTTCACCCTAAGTGTCGCATATCGCCAACTTCTTTTTGGCCAACCCCGTCAATGGAAATCTTCACCGAGCCCACCATTCGACTCATCAGAGAGCCCTCTCCAATAACCTCATGCTTTCAGTCCCTGATTACTCACCTTTCAACGCCAATTGAAGCCCCCTCTCCATAGGTTTTTTTTTTCTTTTGTATTTTTGTATTGATTATTATTATTTTTTTTTTTTTGTCAGTATTTATTTTTATTGAAATTGTGTGATTTCAAGTGTTGGTTGTTGAATTTGGAATGGGGTGGTTTGGTCGACTGTGTTGATGGTTTGGACGGTTGTGTGGTGATGGGGTGGTTTGGAATGGGTTGTGGTGGTGGCTTGGGATAGGTGAAGGTTTTACTATAAGGATTAACATGTATTTGAAACAAATTTGGCATGGGTTTAATTGAATCTTAGGGTTTAAGATCTAGAAAAAATAATTGCTTAAAATGTAAAAACAAAAGTTTAAAAGATTACCTTGGAAGCTTAATAGAGTTAGGAGTTCTTCAATTTAAGGATTG
>WYDK02000026.1:1091117-1108963 GCA_009867345.2 Toxicodendron radicans | reverse complement strand
ATATTTCAAATATTTATTTACAAGACAAAGTGCCCTGGAATCGACAACGCAATTGGTTCCTAGGGCATACACTAACAATAGGGTGGTTTGGAATGGGTTGTGGTGGTGGCTTGGGATAGGGTGGTTTGGAATGGGCTGTGGTGGTGATTTGGTAAAGGACAGTTTGGTAATAGCACCAGTCAAACCCCAATAGTCACTAATGGTGTTATTTTAAGGGTGGACATTTGGAATAAATGAAACCAGAGGTATCAACAAGGGATTTCGCTAAACCTCGAGTTGAAATATTTTGTTTACTCTACATAGTATTTTGGAGATATTAATAAAGGAATAAATGAAAACAGAGGTATCAACTTGGGATTTCGTTAAACCTCGAGTAGGAATATTTTACATAGTATTTTGGAGATATTAATAAAAATTAAGATGTAGTGACCTTTGATAGTCAAAATGGGCTAGGTGCCATAAAAGAATTTTATGACTTAGGGCAACTGAGTTGAATTCAACCTAGCAAAAATGCTTAAAATTAGGCAGATGAATAAAAATGGTTGTGTCTGATTGGAAATTGTTGTGCGGGAATTTTCATAAAGAGTCTGCATAAGTCGGACACTCTAGGTAAGGTTGAAAGATATTGGGGCGAGCTCAGTCAAATTTGGTCCGACACTTTGTGCTCGCCATTAAGTACTTGATAATTAGATAGTTCGATTCGATCGAAGAGATCAATGAGCAGGGAAGGTCATCAAAACAAATTAGCTTGCCTGAGAAAGCACAGTCAGCAATGAAGATATATCTTATCCCTCTAAAGTCGGGATAATCACGAATTCAAATTCAAATTGATCGCCTAATCCTCAGATTTCGGGATTAACTTCCTTTTAAACTTGCAATCCCGAATTTGACGGGCTTCCTTTATAAAATGTAACACTATAAATCCCCCTGCTTTCTACGGAAAAGAGGTTGAAAATTTTTATTCAATAACAATCCAAAGTGGACGTAGGCATTCTGAGTTCATAGCCGAACTATTCTAAAATTGTCTTGTTATTTATTTATTGCATTTTTATTCATTCTTTGCTGATTATTCGTAATCACGTATACACTCGCTCCGATTTCAACTGGATTAATCAGATCTCTTTGGTTGGTACGATTTTCTGTATCAACAGAAATTATATAAATTAAGAAGAAAAAATACACAATTGGGCTGATACAAGATACCAATTTCCTTTTTCTTTTTTAAAAGATAATGAAATTGTTTATTTATACGGACATTTAAAATAAAATTAACAAGATTACAGATATTATAGGTGGTTGTATTTTGATTTTATATAATTTATAACAAATATAAAACCCAACAAGGTACATATCTCGTGAGAATTTGATGAAAATTGCCCAATACAAAATAAGTATTTGAATAATTCAATACAATATAGAGCGGGACGCCAAAAAAATTCGTACCCGGATTGTTTTGACCCGCCCTAAAACCCGAAACCTGGTTGGCGCCATTCCACTACTCACACAAAAAACGTCTTCTCCCAAACCCACTCTGTGACACTACTCGGAGCGAGGAACCCAAGGCACCGGAGCCCTGAATAACAAGATGGCGGACACCGTTTCACTCATGGACATAGAGGAAGACGAGAACCAAAACCTAAACAATACTCTAAAATCGAACAACAAGGGAAAAAACGTCGTCCTCGCAACCGCACCGCCTGACGCCAAAGCCACTCCTTGGGTCGAGAAGTACCGCCCTCAGTCCCTCGCTGACGTGGCCGCTCATCGCGACATTGTCGACACCAGTACTCTCTTTCTCTGTTATTTACTCTTTTTTTTTTTTAATTTCTAGGGTTTACATTGCTTAATTTTTTTTCTCGAATTTCCTGTTTGTTTCTCGAGAAATTCATAAAATTTTTGTTCGCTGTTGTTGTGGTCGAATAGTTGATAGATTGACTAGCGAGAACAGACTGCCACATCTCTTATTGTACGGCCCTCCTGGTACGGGCAAAACGTCTACTATTCTCGCTGTTGCACGGAAGCTGTACGGAGCGCAGTACCATAATATGATTCTGGAGCTCAATGCGTCCGACGATAGAGGAATTGATGTAGTCAGGCAACAGATCCAAGATTTTGCCAGCACTCAAAGCTTGTCCTTTGGGTAAAGTAACCCTTATGTGCTTAAGATTCTATGTATATTATTAGGATATCTAGGTGTGACTGCTGTGATTTGTTTGAAATTTAACATTTCAAGTATTTATGGAAAGTGTAGTCAATTTGCTTATGCATGTTTTGATTCTTTGAATGTTCTGTTAGACTCGAGCAAGATAACAATGAAAGTCTCTGTTTGTCCTGTGGAATTTTTTAAAGGGCTCATCGTATACCTAACCATACTGTTATAGGAACTCGGTGTTATCTAAATGTGGTAAAGTTATTAGCTTCCAGTAAATGATTGAGATGTTATAGGAAATTTACTCCCTGTAATTGGTGATTTAGATCACATTTTAAAAATCTTTGCTCCTCATCTATTGTGGCATTTCAATGAGCTGCAGGTTCCTTTCTTTCTACAAGTGTCATGTTTTCTTACATCTGAGAATCACTTTAATGATGCTGATATCGCTTTGTGTCTCTCGGTGATTTTGATTTTGATAACGATATATTGCAAAGCAATACATTTATGTTGTCTTTGTAGTAGTCATGTTAAATTGCTTTGAGCTTGACAGGATCCTAGACAGATAGTACTTTAACAAAGTTATTGATTACTAAGAGTCTTGTCTTTATAGTGCAAAGGCATCAGTGAAGTTGGTCTTGCTTGACGAGGCAGATGCCATGACAAAGGATGCTCAGTTTGCCCTGCGTAGAGGTATGAACTGCTCCTAATCCACTTTATTATTGTTATTTTTCTTGCACCTAGTTAAGTTTCTCATACCTTCTTTTCTTTCATTTGTGAATGATTTTGGTGTAGTGATTGAGAAATACACAAAGAACACTAGGTTCACACTTATTTGTAATCATGTCAACAAGATTATTCCAGCTCTTCAGTCTAGATGTACTAGATTCCGGTTTGCTCCTCTTGAACCAAGTCATGTCACTGAGCGACTCAAACATGTTATAAAGGCTGAAGGGTAATTTTTCTACTCCTTTTTCATTTATTGTGTTATTTAAGAAAAAAGTTGCTAGATATGGAGGTGTCACTGTTACATCATTGTTCATCCTCTCCTATATCCTGGAGTAATCTATAGTTCATCATTTCCTAAATCTGAATCATAATATGCATAGCATTATCAACCACTTTTGAGCAGCCTTGTTTTTATTTTGTTACATTTTGGTTGCTTTTTGTAGAGGCAAAATTTTGATCGTAATTAAGTGTGGAAATCCTCCTTGCTTTTGTGATTTATTTTCATGGGAGGATAAAAGACAAGTCTTATTGTGGAATTGCTTGTTGGTAATCAATATTGGTCTCCTAGAATGCTTGAAAGGTTTTTTTCTTCCAACAGTTTGCTAACCATTTCTGGTGCACAAATTGAAAGTTTAATTGGGTTTAAATTTTAAAAGAATTACTTGATGAGCGGAAACTAAGAGTTATTTTTGGGGCCCACCTCATATAAATTTGGAAAGAGCATTCATGAGGTGCTTTATAATATCAATGAAGTGGAAGGATATCAGCCCACCTAGATGGTGGTGTTTTTTATATCGGTTTTGCTTTAGTACTATGATTATTTAGAAAAATACTTATTCTACAGTTATTGTTATATGGTTGTAGCTGTTGTCATTTCAGCTGTGTAGTAGAAAATTATGCAATAATATAATTTAATGCGTTATTTCTTCATCGCACTAGGCTTGACGTCACTGAGAGCGGCTTAGCAGCACTTGTACGGCTATGCAATGGTGATATGAGAAAGGCCTTGAACATTTTGCAGGTATAATTCTCTCTCTTGAGTTGTGGTACACTTACAGTGTTCTAGAGATGTGAATTAGGGTAGTGACCAGTGCGTTAAGGTCAAGTACTTTTTATTTTTCTTTTATTCTTGGGAAGGGGAAAGGAAGATCTTTAAGCAGCAAAAACAAATTTTGAAATAACAAAGAATAAAGAAATAGATCACCCCTCAATATTTTGGATAGCTTAGCTGTGATGTATTGTTATAGCAAGAACTTGAAATACCTTCTCTAGATGGTCTATGATGATTGTTGTTCTAGAATGCACATAATGCTGAAAATTATATTTTAATTGGTTTTGTTTGTACCTGTACATGCAAAAAGTAAAACATTAGAATTGCATTAAAGTATAAATCTGGAGGAAATGCTTATTCTTGTATATATTGTCATGATGGCAAAAATTAACCATCTCTTTAGAACAAAGACCTATACTGTTAAAGATGATGCTGATTTTTCTAATTCTTTTACGTTTAAATAGGGTGGTGGAAACCTTTTGCTATTCTCATGTTTATTCATCTCTTCATTAATGGATCGAAGATGACTTTATTGATCTGTTTTTTGATATATGCAGTCAACTCATATGGCTTCTCAGCAAATTACAGAAGAAGCTGTATACCTGTGCACTGGAAACCCTTTGCCTAATGACATTGAGCAGATATCTTACTGGCTTCTGAATGAATCATTTGCAGATAGTTTCAAGCGTACTCATCACCTGCTTTTATTTACTACGCAATTGATGTGATATACTGTTCTGTAGCTGTAATTATTACGTTCTTACTTTTTTAATTTTCACATTTCAGGAATATCAGAAATGAAGACAAGGAAAGGGTTGGCATTGGTAGATATTGTAAGAGAAGTGACAATGTAAGTGCTCTGGGTAATTTTAAATATACATTCGTGGATTGACTCAATGATCTCATCTCCACAGCATTTTTTCTGACAGGTTTGTTTTTAAGATTAAGATGCCATCAGATGTCCGAGTTCGGCTGATTAATGATTTGGCCGACATAGAGTAAGTTCTATGCCTTGCAATTTTTTGATATTCCTTCTTCCTTGTTTTTAACAACACAAGTAGAGTCGGAAAGTTGCCATTGTTTCACTTATAGGATATTCTGTAGATGGTTAGATTTCACATTATAAACTACCCTACTTGTATTAAATTCGAATCTGATGGTAGTTGAAACATGTAATGGCTTTTTCATTAATTATATGATCCATACAATTTGCAGGTACAGATTGAGTTTTGGATGCAGTGACAAGCTACAGCTTGGATCTCTCATTTCTACTTTTACACAGGCTAGATCTGCCCTTGTTGCTGCTGCAAAGTAGATATTTCTGTCAAGATTGGACATGTTCCTTGCCATTTCATTTACTGAGTTAAAATTGTTTCTTATGGTGATGCTAGCAAACAAGCTCCAATGTTGTTATTTTGTTCGATTTCTGAGTTCAACTAGCAATTATCATATTGTTCGCTATCGTAGTACATACGCTATGAATACTTAAAAGAATGTAGAGTTCACAAGTGTTGGATCTAACCATACATATTCACGAGGGGAATCCAAGATTGTACATTTATATGCATGTCCAAATACATTTCTAGTAGTTCCTCTTTTCTGTCTGCATGTTGTACCCCTTAGCAAAAAATTGTGCTCGAAAAGCTATGTTCTACTTTTTATTTTCATGCCACTCTTTTTCATCATGTTAAATTACTCTCAAAGGTGCATGCTCTGGAATATTAATACGTGTTAAATCTTCAATGTTTCTTTAATTGGTTGTTTTTGAAAATTAGAGTTGATGGATGCTAAATGCATAATTTCCTTCTCGAATTGCATGATTATCCTGCAAATGACACCTTTCTGATCGGCCCCTAAATACCCAGAACTTCTTATGCATACACTAAAAGCATTTACTGATTTTGGCGTCTGACTACAAAATTGTCATAGAAATCAAATTGTTTTTAAGGTATAAAACAAATTAAGGCAACAAAATTTGATTATATGGAACTTCTTTGCATAAATACCTTGTCAGGGTAGCAGAATAAAAGCACACATAAATCCTATTTCCATCGCTAAAAGGCAGCACTTTGTGCCAAAAGCCCAATTTGATAATTCTCAATGCCATATTTTTTCTAGAACTTTTTAAGTTGCTAGAACCTAAAGACTCATCTGTACAACAAACTTCTAAACATTCTTTTTTTAATAATCACTAACGTGGGAAACCCTTTCGACTCCTTTTGCCTCCATAAATTAATGAACATTTTATACTTTACGTCTTAAGCAGCTTAATCTTTTCTTACTACAAAACTGGACCTTTGCAAGATATAAATACTTACAAGCAAACCAATCACAGGCATCCATCTGAGTCAAACGACTGTCAACTCTTCTCCGTTCATCAGTAACTTGCTGCACCTGTTTGATTTTACTCTGTGTGCATGGACAGAAGTAACCCTGTTATATGTCATCATTTGACAACCTGTTGGACCAGATTATCTCAATTTCAAGCGTTCTGGAAGAGCCATCTTTGTTGCTGTCATGATTTAAGCTAAACAAACCACTGTAAACTCCTTCCGTCACAACTTTGTCAATTTGGATAGTCACTTTTCCAAGAGTTGACTGAAAAAGCCCACCTTTCCAAATTAGTAACCAAATCAACATGTTTTCTGCGCAATTTAAACCGTATCATTCTAGCAATTGACTGACTACAGTATAGCATATCAAGACAAGCATATGCAAATGTTTTTCTGTAACCAACAATTTATGCATTTCCAGTATAATGAGTGAATTTCTTAGCTGTAAATAAACCAGAACCAGATTGATGATTGCAACCACTAAATGAAAAGCTTTATCCACTGCAGTAAAAGTGCTTAAAGCATAATTTGGATATCTAATTACCTTCCCAAAAGTATTTTTGCTTTTGCATAAGATGTGGAGTTTTTGTCCCTTTGGAGGTACATCAAAGGCCCATGTGAATCCTTCTTTCCATTCTGGAGAAATACTGTGGTTGACCACCTAATAACAATAAAACACAAACAGGTCAGTACAAGGAGGATGATACAATAAAATTTTCTGTAGCAAACAATCCTGAAATTTTTTCGATCAAAGTCCCCTCTTTTAAAATCATGGCAGAACATGAAATTTTGCAAATTATGAATTACAGATGTAGAGTTCTTTCTGTCAACAGATGAAAGCAGAAAGAGATAATGGAGCTTCAAAGACATCCAAAAAGGTTGGGAACTTAGAATGCACTGATATGAACATTATATATAACGTGGCAGATCTGAATAGACTGCCCATTCTATTAAATTCCTTAATAGAACTATTACCTTGGTTTGCCGTGGAGGACCATTGCCTATTGTCAATCGACAAAAAGCATTAGTGGTTCCCATGGTCTGCTTTAGATTGTTACCACGCTTAATTGTAACAGTCAAACACCCTGGTAAGCAGTGTAGGAGGCTGTCTGCTCTATCATGGAAACTTGGCGGGCAGGTTTTCATCAGCATTTGAAGAATAGGAATGGCTTCAGCAGCAATCATGGCTTGAGATTTTGCAATATCTATCGGCATGGTTGACCAAGAATGTTTTAACAAGCATAGGGTGTCCAATACAGACTCCTGAGCGGCCTCACTTCCAGACTTAAGTGCTCCAACCAAATGAGGGATGCACAGGGTGGCTGCTTCAGAAATATGAAGCTTAGGGAAGTTCATAAATATCACATGTAACGTCCTTAACACCTCTTCATTAATAGTTGCCGTAGACCACAACTCTCTCTCCAGTGCAGCTGTACAACAAGCATTGAAAACTTTCACTGTTTAAGTGGAAAAACAAGATAAGAAACAATTGATAATCACCACAGCCAGAGAGAAAAGTATTCATACTAAATGAAAACAAAAAGGCAGCAAAATATTGGTAGGTGACTACATGTTCTGACAGCAAGCTATCTCAATGCAGTTTTGCTGTAAATTGCTCCTTGAAGTTTCCTTAAATACAAAATATAATTTATTTTGTTCTTTTCCACTATTTTATTTTATTTTTTGCAGAAACTTTATAGTATGAATGAAATCAAAACAAAAGAAACTTGAAGCCAATATTTTAGTAAAAATTATCAAAATATGTGACACAAGGCAACCATCATGATTTAATTTACCTGTCAAAGATCTGATAAGCTCATTTGATACGTATTCTTGGAGTGTGTGATTGGAAAATAAAATTTTGACTAGCAATGCTGCCTGCCCAGCAACTTCTGCATTTGGAGACAATAGTAGCTCTTGAACAACTAATATCCCACCTGCTTCTGCAACAGCTCTCCTATTAGTTCTACTGTGCATTACAAAGTTCTGCAATGCACAAATTGCCACCATTTTCATTTCTTCTGTTGTTTGATCCTCAAGCAAGCTTATCAGTGCACGACATGCAGACACAGAATCACTGGCTCTAGCAAGCCCTTCATGCTGAGAGAGGTCTCCAAGGGCTAAAGCTGCAAGAAGCCTGCCTGACTCTGATCTGGTTTGGGGGTCTAACAAATACTGTGATAACGGTGCAATTGCATACTTGGAAACCTTCATCTCTCGTATCCTCACATTGTTAAACAAGGCTTCAAGTAACCTTCCTGATGCTTCTTCACACTGATGAGATCTAAGTAAATCCACCAAAGCATATATGGCACCAGCTTGAGCCATCTGTTCAGCGCTAGAAGCATCAGTCTGTTCATGGACAAGCAAGGCATTAAGAGCCACAGTGATGGTGCTCTCCAGTGTTGAGTGCAACATTCTGACCAGAACCACCACCGGAACTTTAAAGTAGTACTTTGCATTGCAATGCAAAACATTTGAGAGTACCAAAGCAGCTGATTCCCACAATGCATGAGGAGGTAGAGGATCTTCTTGGATAATAACCTTTGCAAGCTCAAAAATACCTCCAGCATCAGCAACTGCTTTTGGCCAGCTTGTGGAGATTTGTTCTAATGCTTTTACTGCTGTTTGCTGCAGGTTCAGTATTCCAATTCCAGCAAGCTGCACAAGTGGAACAACAGCATTTTTTGTTGTGATGTCCTGCTGGAAATGTTCCTGTGCAAGTAGATGACTTAACAATTCTGTGCCAAGCTGCTGGATGGCTTGAGAAGGAGACTCCAAAAATGAAATCAAAGGCTCAATAACTTGGCTCGGAGTCAGCTTCAAAGTTGTGAGGCTTTGTGGTTTTTCCAAAATATTCACAAGTGCCTGCAAGGCGCTATGCTGTCCCCACAGATTGAAATCTGGACGAAGCAAAACCATGAAAAGGGGTTCTACTATTTTTGCAGCATCAGAACTCCTAGCAATTGCACTACTATTTGTTAAAATGCGGAACAGTTGTGCAATGGAGGAGCACAATGAACTAGGTGCAACTGGGAGTAGCTCAAGACAGTTATCAATAACGCCAGCTTTTACCATTTCTAATTTGCATGGAGTCCGGTCTTTCCCTAATTTTATGAGGGCACATATGCTAGCCTCAATGAGTCGATGGTTTTCCCCAGAAACCAAGCTAACAAGTAGATCCACAACATCATAAACTGCTGCAAACTCGACTTGTTGCTCATCGTCCAATAATCTCTCAAAAGCACAAACCGCAGATTCGACAGCTGTACTTGTGTCAGACTGCATAAGTGATACAAGGCACTGTATGCATTCAGAAGCTATTGGAGATGTTCTCATTTTTGTATTACCAAACATAATGAAACAAAGTTCGGCAGCGTTTCTCTTCAATTCCAAGGATGAAGCAGTTGATAATATTTTGTACAGACTCTCAAGTGGGTTTCCTTCTACATCAGTCAATAAACCGGCTTTTGAGGGATTTCCCGATGTCAACTTGATCAAAGAAACAAGAGCAACCTCTTGCTCACACTCTGACGCAGCATTAAGCATGTCAACCAATGGCTGAACAGCCTGCCAAGCTAATTCAGAGTCTCTAACATTCTCTGCATCAAAAAGTTCACAGAGGGCCCTTGCAGCACTAAGTCTAGCACCTCTTGAGCCCAAACGCAGAACGGCTATGAGTTGATTCAGAGAACTAAGGGATGCTTCATATCGGATAAGATCACGATTGCTATACAATATTCTCAATAATTCACATATGGCAGCCTCTGTTGAGTCTTGAGGGCTCAAAGATAGGTATTTTGTTAGAGCATCCAGAGCTCCAGCTTCAGCCATGATTAATTTATTTGTATCACTTCCATCTGCAATGCGAGTCAAGAGTTGAACAGCAATTGGAGGGGCACCTGGCCTATCGGGAATGGGTCTCAAGAGATCCACTAGCAGAGGAATCGATTTCCGTGCAATCGAGCCAACTCTTACATCCTCAATTTCAAAAAGTTGTTCCAAAACAAGTTGATCAGGAGTTCTTACCAATAAGAATTCCTCGGATAAAGCTACAAGGTTTGGCATATCTGATTCTATGTAGCCAATTAGGGCTATCAAGCCAGCAACAGCAGCTGAATTTGCAATAGCAAGATTTATGCCCTTGCTTCCACTACAAATAAGACTAGCCATTGCCTGGGCAGCAAAATATCTATCAATCACTTGATCAGATCTCAGCAGAAGAGCAAGTGAGGGTATGATGCTCATTGTTGCAGGAGATAGAGAAACAATAGCATCTTGAAACAAAATGGCCAGGAGCATGGCACTTATCCATACACCGTCTGTATCTTCAAATTCAGCCTGCAAAGCAACAGAAGTTTAATTTTAGCCACCAATCAAAATTGGACAAAATTTAGTCCACAAACATGCATAATATCGTAAACACAATAGAATCTCAACCAAAAAGTTAAAAGGATTAGAACCCAAACAATTTAAAAGGATAAATCAGGTCATACCAGTGGATTGGAAGCAAAATTTGCAAGCTTGTCAGAGAGAACCTCAAGTCCACCAGCTTCCACTACAGTCAGTTTATTCTTTGTATGATAGGAAGAAATTATTGATAGCAACCATAAGGCAACAGTACCCCCCAACACAGTGGCTGGATCAGGAATATCACAATCATCACCTTTCTGAAATGCAGCTCTTTCCACATAACCCCTTGGAGTAATGAATTCAATTTCTAAAGAGGAACAGCTAGAATTCTGCTTCATCATATCCACTAAAGAATATATAAGGGATTTAAAGGATCCTGACAGATCAATCGCATCCATTGACTGTTCTTTGTGCTCCTTTGCAGCACAAATGAGTAATGCTGTCCCCCCAACTCTAACTTCTAGACTGGATGAGTGCATTATTCTATTAGCTAAAGCAACAATGGATGTTGATCTTGCAACCAACAGATCACCTAGCACAACTGGTTGATCCCCACAAAACCTAGACAGAATTTCTATAGCCTTATCTTGCAATGAAGGTGGCCCCTCTGCCAGACAGCACACAAGAGGTTCTAAGCTTGAAGGAACCTCGACAAGGGCAGCCCACGGAGAGTATGAGAGGTTTGAATCCTGCTTTGTCCTGGCCAAAAGTGAAATTACTTCTAAAGCATCTGCAGCATCAGTGCCATCCATATTCATTGCATTTACAGAATCAACAATTGTTTGAACAGCAAAATGACACTGTGCATTTCCTTTGAGCACATCACCAACTGGAAAATGCTTGAGTAACTGATGTAAGGCCCGTGATGCGTTCTTCTTACCTTCTGAAGTTCCTTCTGCCAGCACTCTTGTCAAAGCAGAAACAACATCTTCAACCAGGGCTTCTGCGGCAACCTGGGGATCAGAGAGAAGATTGGCCAAAGCAGCAACAGCAGTTTCAGCAGCATCTATAGAAGAAGTTTTAGCCAACTTAATCAGAGGATTGACATCCCCTTCTGTAATATAAGACATCTTGTTTGTAGTTTTAGTCTTGGTTGGACGGGAAAGAGCAGCCAATGCTCGAGCTGACTGTGTGGCAACGGCTTGAGTATTGCTGGTTAAAAGTTTCATACATGGCTTCACAATCTCATCAGTTGCAAGACTATCACAGATATCTTGTCTCGTGCTGAATAAATCAGCTAGTACAGAAGCAGCATTTTCTTGGGTTTCTTCATTGGAGGAATTGAGCACCTGGACAAGAGATCTCAGCCCTTTATTAGCTGCAGATCCCTTCTGCAAAAGATCCTTTTGTGATGCCACTGTAAGTACATGACCCAAAACTTTAATAATATGGGCCTTCGAGCTTGGTGAGTCTCCTAGGAGCAAAGCTAGCAACTGATTAATGGTGGCAGAATCAGCTGTCCGGACAAGCTTTGTAAGTGCCATAGCTGAGGCTGCTTGCCCTTTCATTCCACCACTTCTTAAGAGCCATAAGAATGCTGGAACAGCTCCAGCACTTTCAACGCAGGCACGAATATCTTCACTGTGACAGCACAAATTCCAAAGAACATAAGCCGCAACCTCCCTTGCCTTCTGAGATCCAGTCTCTAATAACTGCACCAGTGGAGGAATCCCACCAGCAGCAGTGATAGCCCACTTGCTGTCATCAACCTGATCAGTCAAGATTGCTAACAACTGAACAGCATACTCTTGATGCTGCTCACTTGATAAGCCCAGCAATGACATCAGCAACTGAACTCCTTCTCTCTTGCCAACAGCCACCCAGATACCAACTCCATCACAGCATAACCTGGTTAAAGAAACTACCAGATACTCCTGCACATCAGCAGCAGCCATTGTTATGAGTCCTATAAGCACCCTCTTTGCTTCTGCATGACTGAGGCATCTTGAGAGGTAGATGTTGCCATATAAGCTGGCCATAGCCTCAAGAACACGCTCTTGAACTAGTTTATTATCACGAGGCTTCAGTAGCATCACTAATATATTCTCTATCTGTGTTGCATCAAAAGGTTCCTCATCAACAGTAGAATTTTGACAGAAGACCATCAGAGCATAGGCAAGTGCTCCTATTATATCAGCAACTGGAGCAGCTAGACGAGGAGATTGAGATAGTTCTCCGAGATACATTATAAAAGCAGACATCCCCCCACAAATATTAGCTAAAGCTCGTGTTGCATGTCCCTGCAGTGCCTGGCCACACTCCCCTTGCATACACTCTTTAGAAGGAGCAACAATAGCCCCAATCAAAACGGGAACACCTTCAGCATCCACAACAGCTTTCTTAGCTTTGGTTGACTTCGACGAAAGTGCCTCCAAAGCATCAGCAGCGCTAGCGCGAACAGAAATATCATTATTCTGACCCACAAGCCGTAGCAAAGCTTTGACAGCTCCAGAGTCTATTACTTTTGGGGTACTATCACTGAAAGCCAACATCAGACGGGCCAATAGAGAAGCTGCATTGGACTGAGCAGCAGAACTATCAGAAGATAGAAGACCAACAATAATATCTACTCCTCCAGCCTCAAGTGTGGCCCTCCAATAACCATTCATGTCACCACAAAGATTCCTCAAAGCCCCAGTAACAAACCCCTGTACCACTTTATCCCGCTGGTTCTTTGGATCAAGCTGATCCCATAAGGATGGAACCACATCTTCTGTAATAAATATTTTCATACCAACATGATCATCTGAAAGTCCACCAGAGGAGACCTCATATATTGCCTCTGCCGCTGCCTTCCTTGCTTCAGTTGATTCTGACTTCAAAAGGGAGAGCAATGGTGGAATGCACCCACCAAGAAGCACCTTTAATCGTAAGTCTTCATCTTTGCATAGAACACTAAGAGTTGCAGCAACATTCACTTTTGCCACAGGGGTCCCACTCCTGAGAATGGATATGAACAATGGCATTGCTTGGGCATGAGATCCAATAAGCGTTCTGGCCTCCTTCCTTGATCTTGCAATACCAAGTACACGTGCTGTAATAAGTTCTTTCTCTTGCGGTGAAGACATGTTGGCATGTAGTTGCTCAATAAATTGAGCAACCATAGACATCGTACTGTCTGGATCATCCATTCCTTCTGTTCCATATGATGCCCTGGATGTAACCAGCAAAATAATTGTACTAATTAGCATCTGAGGCACCAAAATGAATGATAATCTAACATCAACCAGAATTTAATAAATAAACATACAAATTAATTCTGGTTACTGGTTCAACAGAGAAGATGATGATAATTTTCTAAATCAGTAGTTAATAATTTCTTTTCAGATGGCTTTTTATTCACTCATTTGAAAAATGTTAATAGTTCCTATATATTCATGACACTTTATTGTAGAAGAAAAAGTCTCATTGCCAGATTTAAAAAATAAACAACAAAACTAACCTAGGCTGTGAAGCAAATGGAAATCTATGCTCTTGTGGTTCAGGGGAGGGAGACTTTGACATTTGCACCAATACACAACTTCACCGTCTCCTTGGCTGCCTGAAAACAAAAGTTACTAATCAATATATTAAATCAATCCCAAATGACAGATAAAAGTAACAAAATAATCTTGCACACAAGAGCACAAATGATTGTTTTAAGGCAATTGTACGACAAAACCAAGCTAACCAACCTTTCCTATTTCCATACTTCAATAATCTGATCTCATCAACCGCATATCAATTAAAAAACTTAATTTCTCAAAAATACAACACAATTACATAACCACTCGGGTAAACTACCCTCACATAACAGCTACAAGGAGATGAAAAATAAATAAATAAAATAACACGCACGATCTCTAAACAAGTATTATGCACTCAAAAATACAAATCAATTACACGAACCAGTTCAAAAGAATATCTACAATGCAACACTTACAAAACCAAATCTCTAACAAAATTTCACTCTCTTCAAATTTTCAATATGTTAGTCCACCTCTTCAGGTAGCCCAAAATAAAAAAAAAATAAAAAAGCAAAATCAAAGGAGTACCAACCAAAATAACGAATCTTTCATAACAGAAAACAAACAACCAGAAAGATGGAATTTTTTTATGAAGATCAAACACCTTATGGGTTATAAATGAGAAAATTAAAGAAAGAAAAAACCTACCGACAATGCAAATGCCAAGAACTCCCCCCTTCCGGCTATCCCGAAACCCGGCTTCTCGACCCCAAAAACATCACCGTCCAATCACCGTTTGCCACAGCAATCCCAAGCAATTGCACTCACCACTGCAAGCTCACTCAATTCTACGCTTCACTTTCAACTCTCAATCAAACAAATCCAACTCCCTCTCTGCAATTACAACACCATCAACTAATGGATTAAAGATCAAAAAACCAAACTTTCCCCGGAACAATTAGATCTTCATACACTTGTATCATAATTAAATAACAATAAAAATAATAATAATAATAACAATAACAGTGTTGAATTGAACTGTACTATTCAATTTAAATAATAATGAAAATGTGACTAATTGTCAACATGAAAACAAAATGAGAGAGAGCCGTACGGAGATCAGATCACGGAGTCCAATTCAAAACACATGTACTTCTCTTTAACTGTGAACAAAATAAAATAAAATCAAATCAAAAATACCTTCAAATAACTGAAAATTCAGTGAGCTTCAACAAATAAAACCCAAACAAGAGCTCTACGTCGTCAATGAAGGCAGCGACAGACAGTGAGTGAGAGAGTCTCAGTCTTTTCGTTTCTTTTCTTTCTGTTCTGTTTTGTTTTCCTTTTCATTATTTTTATCGTTTTCTATAATTTTTACCTTTTTAAATTTTAGGGTTTTATTTTGTTTTGTAATTTTACGTGGAATTTTACTATTGGCTACGGTTAAAACGGACTCGCCTAGTGAAGAAATTGATACCAATTGGCTGATTATTTCTGGGATTTGTTTTTTTCTAATTTTATTGTTTTTATTTTTCCTAACTGTCACTGCAGAGAGATACAGCTGAGCAACAGTGACAGGTTAACTGCCAATGCCAAGTAGTGAGTAAAAGATCTTTACACTATCCAAAATTTAGTTAATTCTGAATTCGGAATTGACCATTCTGCCCAGTTTTTTTAATCAGAATCCAGGTGAAACGTTTTAAAAATAAAAATACCCTTGAATTTAAAAAAATATATAATACAATTTTATTTTATTTATAATTTTGAATAATAAAACATGACACATGCTGTAGATATGTAATGTGATTATCAGATCTGGATAGTAGCCATCAGATTTGCACTGTGGGTACCACCTTGAAGATGAATTTGGTTGCATGCAATTAAACGGGCAGTGTTTTATTATTATTATTATAAAATAGGTAAGAAATGAATAACGGTCACATCTGTTATTAATAATTATTATTGTATAATATTATACTGGATTTATGAATTATGTCTGCAGGATGTTTGATGACAATTGTCTCTTTATGCTTAAGATTTGTATGAAATTTAATCTTTGATATTTATATAAATGGATCTACCCACAGATTTGGTCAAATATCGGACAAAAATTAATAAAAAAATAAAATCAATAAAATAATCATGTCACATGTATGCATGCATGCATGGTAAGACTTAACCTTTCATGAATGACCAATCAAAATATCAAGGAAAGATATGGATGAAAGTGGTGTGTAGACAGTAAATAAGTTGAATTTGGAAGATGCTTGGGGAAGCAGTAAGGATTATATTATATAAATTCTGACATTATCAGTTACCCCACAAAATGCTTCTTGGATCTCTCCATGTGCTTCCAAAACACACCCACCTTCTTTTTTACTTTAAACAACTTTTAATACTACCCACAATTTGTTTAATGTTATGTCACCACTACACTTTATCCTCATTTTCTCATCAAATTGTTGACACTTTGATTAGCGGCCCGATCAAGAAATGTTATATTTTTTTTATTAGGGACGTTTGTTCCGTTTATTGATTTTTTGGATTCGAACATTAAATTGTTTAATAAAATATTAGGGGATCAAATAATATTTTATGTTTAAACTTTATAAATCTTTGTAAGAGGTTGTGGGGTCACTCACCAAAATTCTTAGTGATGATAAATGGCTTGGATTTGGATTATTTATTAATCTGAATTTTATTTGAATAATGTTCAGATTATGATTATAAAATCACATTATTAATGCGAATAATTATAAAAAAAAAAAGTTATTTGATAATAACATAGTTGACTATATAAATCATTTTACAAATATTAGGATTAAATGAACAAAATCCCTTGATAATTAATGTGAAATAAAAAGACAAAAAGTAAAACGAAGAAACACGTTTAAAGTAATGTTAACAAAGCAATCACGCTAGTAATATTTGAACCAATTAAATGGTGTTGGTTCAACAACTGACAGAGAAAGGGTTTAAATTTTCCAACAAATTTTACCAAAACTAGTTGAAAAGAATTAATAAAAAAAAAAAAAAGCAGAAATGGTGTATGAATAAGTGTTTATATCATATGATTGTAAGTTTAACAACCAACAACCAAACGCTCCTTTAACCCAACACTTTCTCAAGTGGAACCGACAACCCTTTTTAGTGAAAGGTAAACATGAAATTAATCGGAAATGTGAAATAATTAGGATTGAAAATAGGGTTTAAGCAAACAACCAATACTAAAGTTAAAACCTCTCAAAGTGATGAATGCCCCAATGTTCTTTTTGACCAAGAAAACATGTCGTGGGAGAACAGAGAATATACCCTTAACAAATAGAGCCACAATTTTATAAAATGAGTGTTTCAATAATTGTCACCTTTAGGTAGCTCAATTGGTTGGAGGAACACTGTGAGGTTAAAGAATACAATCGTAAGTTCGAATTCTCCTGGCTCTCCAGATTTAAGTGGATGGTCATGACATTGAAATTAGTCAAGGTGATTTCCTAGGTTTAAGTGAGTGATCATGACGGTGAGATTGATTGAGGTGTGCGCAAACTAGTCTAAACATCTTGTTTAAAAAAAAAATGTTTCCATATTCGTGTTTATTTATTTTATTTGCTAATATTTGTCAAAATATTTTTTTCACAAATAAACGCGTACCATATATGAATTATTTTCTCTTTTTTGGGTCATATGATTGATAAATTTAAAAATCATTCTCTACTCTGACGCAATTG
>WYDK02000026.1:1078871-1091017 GCA_009867345.2 Toxicodendron radicans | reverse complement strand
CATATATGAATTATTTTCTCTTTTTTGGGTCATATGATTGATAAATTTAAAAATCATTCTCTACTCTGACGCAATTGTATTGATTAGGCACATAAATGATATAATATGTCAATAAAACATGAGAAATTTATAATATATAACATTTAACTTGGTTAACTTATGCTTGGATAGGTCAAAATGTAATTTGTAAGTTACAAGAATTTGTTATTATAAGCACATGGGGTGAAGAAAGTCGACCATGTTGGTAGTACATTTATTTGGGTCTGAGCTAAGAATCAAAGTTAAACATAATTTATTGATGACCTTATATTCATGAAGGTTGAGGCACTCTTCTCATTCATTACTTGGATCTTTCTATAGTCAATATATAAGTACAGACACAATGACATGTTTGAAATACCAACCGAACAGCTGTTATTTTGTGGGCTATGATGGGCCCATTAAGAGTCCATTCATATCTATCTTGTTCCTTTGCTATCTCACATTTGTGGCCCGTATTATTGGGCCACAAAGCACAACAATACTGACCCATTTCATCAGTTGAGAAGATATGCTTTGTTTCTGACCCAAAAAAAAAAGATATGTTTTGTGTGGGTTAAATTTACGTGATGGATCTGATGCACATGACAACTGTAATACCATGAAACACTGCAATAGGGCAGTTGCCGATATGCAATCACTATCTTATAATTTTGATATTGTTGTGCGAGGATCTAAAACGAGGTCGTAGCGAATAACTAAGGTTGGTAACCCCGAGAAGTTGGTTACAGGTCGCTGTCAACATCGGAATGGCGAGTAAGTCACAAGAAGTTATCAAAAAATTGTCCATTCAGTCAAGGATAAACCCTATTTTGAAAGATCAACTTACATCTCTTACAATCCAAGATAAAATCTTGGTGATTTTAAACACTGTATTAAGAGGGATAAAATACCTATATATAATCAAGGAGTTTCATTTCCATTACAATTCTCATAAAACAGTTGTATATTAACACTATATAAAGCCCTATCAAATTAATGAAAAAGGGATTAACAAATTTAGAGAGAAATGAATTATTATTTGTATTCGAAACATCAATAAAATAATGCTTCAGAGAAATTTGACTATTATGTTAAATACCCCAATATCTCAATTTAAAAAAAAAACCACAATTCCTCTATCGTGAAACTCTTACAAAGACTCAAATATATACTCCACCTTCACCTACCAAATCTCCTGCTCAATTCTTAATATCACGTAGTATTTAATGTTAACGCTTTACCCATATTATTCTAGTAAAAGTGTCATAAAAAATATTCAGTGAATCATCACTCTATTAACAGAAGAGGAAAATAGAACAAAAAGGAAAGGGCAATACGCCTTTTCTTTTTCTTTTCTTTACCATATAATAGAATAGAGAAAGGCAGAAAGCCCAACCCATTACAACATATTAAGAATTGTTTAGAAACCCAAAAACATTTTGCTTATTTACAGACACATGCTGTACAGTATAGTGTACACATGCTACATGTTATAAATGCAGATTTTCCAATAACCACGATCCAACGGCCCAAAAACTACATCAACTGTATTTCCAATAACTACCCCTCCGATCAGCTAGTCGACCCTGCACAGGCACACTCATGGACTTTCGTCTCGTGTTACCGTACACGGCTTTCTACACTACCAATTCAGATTTTCTATCAAATCTTCGCCCAACTTATCCGGTCCCACTTTAAAATGATGGCTTCTGAAGGAACATGAACATATCCTGCAACGGCGACAGCTGATTACTGCTTTGAAACTGAGAACTGAAGCTCAAGTCCATATTGGCATCTAAGTAATTATACGGAAACCCCAGGTTATTGTTGTCCCAAGGTTGTATTTTCGGCTCGCTCTGCACCTCGCACGTGAATTCCGGTGACACCACTTGCTCCGAACAGCTCGAGTCCGTGTGCAACTTCGGCACCGAATCCGACGTGTCGAAGTACACGTAATCATTAACCGTTCCAGTCGCAGTCGCCGCCGGATTCGGAGGAAGTGCTGATTTGTTCACGCCATTTGAAACTATATCAGGTTTCCTATCCTCCTCCATCTCCGGTGAATTCATTTTCCGGTTGACCGCTTGATTTTGCTGCCTCTCGACGCTCCCTTTCTTGTTGTATATGCGACATAAGACCCAGTCATCCAGCTGCCAAAACAAAAATATATATATATATATCAGAACCGTTGGATTTATCCATCACATGATTGATGATTGTTATGTCATGACCAAATAATCAGTCTTATCTATCTCTATCTCGTAAGCTCACATGGAAGTGATAAGAAGGAATATTTCCTTAACCGGAAAGTAATAATTGAGACAACTGGCTATAACGACAAGTTGTTATCATCGTGACCAAGTGAATGACGTTAAACGTCTGATTAGATATATCTCAATTCTCAAATGTACCTATACAGTAGACCCCACTGCATCAAGGCCGTCTAAATTTTACGCGTGGGGTCACGGATTTTTGGGCCGTTTTACTGTTTAATTTGTCACCTTTTGATTTAACAGATTGAACATTTTTAGATTCAGATAGAACCTTAGCCTCACGATATTCTTGCCTTTCTGGCAGCCAATTATATAACTGACAGGTAAAGGTCAAAAGGGTCATTTCAACCTCCACGTTAAGGTCAGAGAAACCATACTGCAAAATCTCCATTTTATTCTCAACGGTAGCAGAAAAATAATGGTACGGTGCTATACCCTTAAGCTGTTCTTCTTACGAGCCGAGCGATCCACGTCGGCTAACCGATACTCATGCATAATCCAGTTGGTTTTCTCCCCTTTAGGAGCTTTCCCGGCGTAAAACACCAAAGCCTTCTTAATTCCCAGGGGTTTTGGCTGTCCAATCGGCTTATCGGCACCAGTCGCCTTCCAGTACCCGCTTCCCGCTGCTCGGTTCGGCCTTGAACCGTTCGGGTACTTCCTGTCCCTTGGCGAAAAAAAGTACCACTCCTTTTCTCCGTATAAAGCCAAATCTGTAAATTAAAAAACCACGAAAATTATTAAAAATCCAAGTACATAACTAAAACTAATTCCATGATTTTCTAAAATTAATAATACCTGGGAGGTCCCAAGGGTCAAATTTGTAAAGATCGATTTCCGCGATAATCGGGACTGCTATAGGCTGCGACAAACATTTCCGGCATAAATAGTGCATCACGAGCTCCTCATCCGTCGGATGAAATCTGAAACCAGGAGGCAACTGTAACTCAGTCGACATTTTGACTTTTGACTATTTTACCCTTCTTTTCGTGGTAGCTCACCACTATTTCCTTATCTCTACGTAATAGTAGTCTAAACTCCAAAACTCTTAGACTCTCCAAATACTATGACGGCGCTTGAAACTTAGAACGCAAGGGAGAGTACTCAATTTATAGATGAAGATGGGGGACACGTGGCGGGAAGGGAGGGAAGGAAGTTCTAGAATCCACGCGGACGATAGTGTTGCTTGGGGCTCTATTGAGGAAGGTATACCATGTATGAAAGCAGCCGGACACGTGGCGACAGATGAAGTAGTGCTGGTGCGTGTCGACAGCCACATTGAGGTGATTTTGTCATTGCTTACGCAAATTGTTTTGGACGGGTGCGTAATACTTTGTCGGTTCGTAGAAAAATAGCCTCGGGATTCGTGTGGGGTCGGCGGGGTTTGTTTCAGGCTTTTTGAAATATATTTTTATCGGCTTATTTAATTGTTTTTAAGTCAGTGAACCGATAGTTCAACGGTGGATAAGGAAAACACGTCATCGGACACGTGCGGTTGAGAGCGTCAGTTTGGAGTGATTTGGCCGTAGTAGGACGGATTGTGATTGTTTGTGGGTGAGCGTAGAAGGAATCTTGTGTTGTGTTTCTGGAGAGTTGTAATTAGAAATTAAATCTGGCAGATACAGATTTGGATTCGGTACATATCATCCTTCCATTTATATTCTAATTAATATTAGAATTATTAGTAATTATAATTAATCAACTGTGTAAATAATTATTTTTTTTTCTCCTTTGTGGGATTACATCAAAATAGAACAAAAGCCGCACAGTGACTTACATTCAAAGTATAGGGTTGAAGTTTGACTGTTGACGAATCATTTAATGGTTCTACGTGGATTAAGATAAAGATGAAGGAAGGAAGCTACGAAGAACTCGCCGAGAGCCGCCACTTCACTCATTTTCACTAATGCCAGTTGCCACTCCCACTTTTTTTCTGAATCCAGGTCGGACCTTTTATCTCATTATTACTTGTGACAAGATATATTCAGAGTGGACTTACAACATGGTTACGCGGAATAATAAATTCATACTTTCGGTGCATGACAAGACACATGTCTCCGCTACTGCCAAAGTAAATCTCTAATTTTGCGAATGAAATATCGCCACGTAGCATTATTGGACCACTGTTCGGTCATGTCGCCTGCCAGTCTTAACTGCGGAATGTTAATCGGTATCCACGTCAACCTTGACTTTATGATGCATCATGCTTCGCATATCTTGGTTTTGCGCAGGTGGGGAAATTAGGGAGGGGGTGACCTGCAATTCTAGGGTAGTGTGACTCAGTTAAGTCTCGATATAAAGAATGACATTTTTTTTAATATGTATGACGTGGCGTGTGGTTATTGGTTGATTTAGGGTAATAGTTAGATTGATGTACACTGAAAGCTTCGTCCTTATCGGTTAGCACATGGGAAAACTTTGAAACGTTGAATTCGTGTTCCACATAATTTCCAGTTCCCTTCCACAGATGGATCCACTTTCAATAAGAAATATTGCATTTAATTTTATAAATGGGTGAGAAATAATAAGGTTTTTTTTTTCTTTAAATAAAAAAAAAAATATATATATATATATATTATTTTTTGCATTTCTTATTTAATGCACAAAATCGCTGCTATCGTTCAAATACCTAGTTACCAACTACCTGTGGGATTGCTTAGAAGAAAAAATATGGGAGCATGTGTGGTCTTAATTATAAAAACGGTCAATGCATGGGCGGTGGGGATGATTTTAACTAATGAGATTTGGATGGTTGAGAGATACATATATTTAAGTACAGAGTGGTAGATACAGAATTTTGTCCAGTGGGAGGTCTCCGTGGCTCTGCCATTGTTTCTTAATAAACTAATGAAAACTTTTAAAAAATTATCAAACATTGAAAAAATGAAATAATACAATATCAATAAATTGAAAGGAAATAACATAATAACACAATATTTTTTTATTTTAATAAATCTATGAGAAACAAAACTTGAGCAAATGTGTTGAAAGTAACATCCAATTTACAAGTAAACACATGAAAAAATTTATATGAAAAAACTTCTTCAATATGAAAAGAGCAAAAAACCCTAAACCCTAAATATTGACCTAAATTGCTTTCAATTTAAATTCTTCTTTTACCAATTGATTTTATGGAAATTTGTGATTAAATTGAAAGGGAAAAAACAAGGCCCGAATGGAAAAATGAGTTGAGTTATATGCAACTTTAAAGTAATGTTTTATATGATTAAGTTCTTTAAAAAAAATTAAATTATAAACAATTTTGTTTGCTCTTAATACTAGATTGTAATGGTTAAAATTCAATGAATGACTCAAATTATATTATAATCTGATTATTTTTTTTTAATTATATCACGTCGTTGTCATTAGTTAGAGAATAGATTTGTGAAATGAATATATGATAATCATTCGAAATTTATTATAATAAGGGAAAAGATAATGATAATTATTAAGTAGATTATTGGGTGTAAGTTAAGGTATGAAATATTTTATTAATAGAATGAATTGACGTTTGTTAAGTAATTAATTAGATAGAGAGATGAAAGACAGAAAAATAAGTACAATTATGAAATGACTGTGCTATCAAGTTATAGAATTAAAATTCACACTTAATAGTGATTTGTGTGATATATTATATAAAATAAATTAGAGAAAATGAAATGATCTACATGTCAAATTAATAAATACTATAGAATCCCAAAGTATAAAAATAAATTATAGGAAATACATCCATATAAAAAAATTGAATTTAATTTTTTTTAATATGAGGCCTACCATCGAAGGGGCTGAGTTGGCCCCAGTATGTATTATATAATACAACTCACTGAATTTTCATTTTGATGGGGATATTAATTTGATTGGTAGAATTTAGGTGAGGCATGTTGAAGATGCATGTAAGCTTTGAAATTTCATTTAATCAAATTAAATCGAAGAAGAAAACATGTGCAAAAGTTGACCATAATTAGGCAATAAAAATTAATTTGAGATCGGTCAACATCTACATATGTGGTCAAATTCTTGACCAAATGGATTACAGATGAGAGAGATCATACATAAATGATAATAGTTCCACCATTTTTAAAATATATAATTTTTTTGCATTATTAAATAAATAAATGATAATACTTCCAGCATTTGAAAATATATAATATTTTTACATAATTAAATAATGCTTACTAGTTTAATGGGTTAATTTTCGTGCCGTTACATAAAAGATGTTATCATCCATGACGAGTAAACCACTTTTTCCTACCTAAATAATGACTTAATAACCTTTTTTCGTCCATAGATTTTTAAAATAACACTTTTACACACACACATAAAAAAAAAACATTATCCGATTTAACAATGAATAGAGAGTAAATTCGGTTCATATTATTGAGGCTTTTGAAGAGGTCAGACCAGTGAGTATTTTGATGGTAGAATGTTAGATTTTGGTAGTCATGATTGATTAAAATTTTACTTGGGAGAGGCGGTTGCGTAAACTCTAATCGCTCAATTGCCGACAATTTGAGAGGTTGATAAGAGTAAAATTTGATAAGTTTTGATAAGTAATGATTGAGAAAGAGAATTATGGTTATGTGAGATTGCAACGATATCAAAATTAGCCTACAATTAACGGGGTAAGTGAGAAAATGTCATTAAATTGTGTCATTTAAGTGAAAAATGTGGTATTTTAAAAGTTTATGAGAGAGAAAGTTCCTTAAGCCATTATTTGAGTGGGAAAAAATCGTTTAATCGTCATGGATGATAACATCTTTTATGTAGCGTCATGAAAATTAACCCATTAAACTCTATTTCACAATAAAATATTTGATAATGAAATTAAAATCAATACTTCTATTTCACAATAAAATTCTTACTTTGGACGTTTTAAGATTTGATTAATAAAGTCAAATATTTGTATTCATTAGCAATGAAATACACTGAACATGGACAGCCTTAGACTTCATAATTTCATAATGAAATTAAAATCAGCACCATAACCATATTCATTCGACAACGAAAAGACTTCAAACTACCGTCTTTCCTTTAATGTCTGCATTATGCCTTTTCAAACTTTATAGTTAGTGGGTTGTCTTGTCTGAAATAAATTTTCAATTCTATAATTAATTTTTTGACATACAATAAATAAATTTTTTTGAATAATATTTTATTTATATTACACAAATTTAAAAAAAATAATTATAACATATGCGAAAAATTAGTATGAGAAAGTGGGGTTGGCGTGACTTTATTTTAAAATCTTACATAATTGAATGTAATTAAGCAATTTTCTTATTCTATTCTATGCAGTCGTGAGATCAAAGCCCCGCCGCCAGTTGTCTCCAGTTTTCCAAATTATGAAAAGGAATTTTCTGGAATATCATAGTATAATGGAGCCAACTAAAGTTATTCAATCATTCCATTTTTTACTTTCTTTTAATCTTTTGTCCTTTGTAATCTTGAATTGAATCAAATGGTTCTAGTAAATCATGATGGGAAATTTAGTGAATTAAATAGTAAGTACAAACAAATTAATCAACTCATAGATTAAGACCAAATTAAGTCAAGTAAACTAGTTTCAATGGACTTTCAAACAATGGGTTTTGGCTTGGAAAATATTTTAAACATTATTTTATATTATATATTTTTAAATTTGATGAATTGAAGGGTACCCTAAACTAATCTAATTAATTTCTGAATTAAGCAAATTACTCCTTCAATTACGGTTGACTATTCCCACGTAGCAGCTATATAGCACTATCAAAATGTGAAAAAGCTAGAAAAAAATAATAAAATTTTCAAATTCAATGTATCTAGAAATCAAACCCCGTTTGGCCTGTCCTACATGTCGTTTCTACCTCCACATAACAACCGTCAATTAAACCCAAATAAATAAATAAACGTGCGTGCTTTGTCTTTTTTAATAATTTTCTCCTCAGTCGTTTTCATGGTAAAGTCCAAGCCTCGCGTGCTCTTAGTTACAATTTCCTTTTCCCATTTCCACTTGCATCTTGTTGGATGTCATTTGGTAAAATCGAACCATTTATTTAATTATTTTTGTTGTGTCGTTTTGTGGGAAGTCTTTGGTTTCGTTGAAACAATATTGTCTGGGGTTGAAAATAGACTTTTCAATTCGTGATTTAGAATTGGTCTAAAGGTGGCGCAAAACATGGTTAAGTGGATAAACATACTTCTTTAACTTGTTGGAGTTGTTGTTTTTCTTGTAATAAAAGCAAACTCAATATATTAAACAAAGGGTTGCCTCTGTTCTTCATCTGTTTCGTGTATTCTGTGAAATCTGAATGGTTCTTCTTGCAGCCATCCCTAAACGTGGGCTGCAAATTTCTTACTACAACACATTTTCTTGATACAAGTTTTCGGATATAATAACGTTAAATTATTATATTATAATAACTGATCTTGCACGTTTTAAATATTATAATTCGTAATAGTTACTCACGTTTATGCATGCATGGTTATCCGCTTTGTGCTTCTTCTGTTCTGTGGAGTGCTTTTGCAGGAAACTATGTCTGCTTAAAACTGTCTTTCTGATTTCTGTGATTACTCCTTTGAACAATATTATTTCTTTTCACTTCTTTATTAAATGCTTTCAATCATGAGATTCAATTATACAATTAACATTATTAACATTGAGATGTAAAGAATTTTGATCACAATTATTTACAATCAAATAAATTATACAAGATCTGAATAAGTAATGTTCTAATAATTAACTAGCTAGCTAGCCATATTCTTGGGCGGAGAAACTTCAGTGCTGCAAATGGGGCAGATCTTCTTGACTTGAAGCCAATTGGTTATGCATTCTGAATGATAAGGATGTTCACAAGGAAGAGCGACCACTACTTCACCTTCTTCGTATTCTACTTGACAGATTACACAACGATCGATACCCGATTTGCTTTCGATTGAACCCTTGCATGGATGCAAGCATTTCGATATTTCATTTAATGATAGTCCTCTCTTTTCCTCTCCAATGAATTCTCCCAACGCGATCAACTCTTCGTATGATAATTCGTCTACATCGATATCATCTTCATCTTCATCTTCATCTTCATCTTCATCCATTGCATCATCAGCCTCGGAGTTGCTGTCTTGTCCCTCGAGGAACTCTAGTTCAGCTTCGAAGTCATGATGCCCTTCGAAGCGTTCGTAATTATTTTCGAAAGTTTCTTCTCCATTGTAAGCGGTTTCTTCATCGGTTTGATCATCGACGTCGCTACTCTCACTTTCGATGGTGGCGAGCGTGGTGAAAGCCCTCTCTTGTTCTTGTAACGCTATTGCAATGGCGTAATCCGTGCTGACTTGATCGAGTTCGGCGAAGGGAACCCTGCTTCTCGCCGTTTGTTTTCGCTCTTCTTCATGATTATTTGCCATTGTTAGATTGATAATGGAGGATAGTGATGATATGTTGAAATTATACAGAGTGCAATGACGTACAAATTTGTCATTGATCATATATGAGGATTTTGTTTAAGGTTTCTTAAAAGAAAAGTTACGTAAAAAACAAGAAATGGAAAACCATCTCTAACTAATATACTACCAATGAGCCTATATTCCTAATGCAAAAAGGGCAACTTTCATGTAAATATTGTAGAGGAAAAACAACTCCCTACGTTACAATATACCTTATCCAAAAACTGGAACTACCCATTTTTGTATCTACCTCATCATTGCCTCAACTCTGGGCAATTCCTTTTCTGCATAATTTCTGCTTCATTCACAGTAGCTTTTCAACTCACATATTTTCTCGCTTTGTACTACAAATTAAAAGACTCTAGTAATAAATTTTCTTTTACTCAGTAAGATTTATATAGATTTCCCAGAAACTGCAGTTTAAGTCTTTAAGATCAAATAAGATGAACTTTTTCACTGAGTGGAGATGGTGGGTAGCAAACAAGTTTTAAAAAGAAGGCAACTTCGTGGGAAAGAAACAAAAGAGAAACCATATCTAATGTAAAACGGCATTTCGGATGGAAGTTGATATTCTAAGGGATCAGATACAACTCTTGCCTCTCTCTGGGCCAGATTCTTTGGGGGAATTAAAGGAAGCTTCGATGCACTGAATTTAAACAAACGTTTGTCATAAGGTAGAACTAATTAGAATTATACCTAACGAGATCATATTCAAAGCAATATTTAATCTATACCATTCCATGTGTTTTGTTTATTGCTTTGAAGTTAAGGATTAATGCTACTATCTTCAAGTTGAATGAAGCTGAAAATGCCAGGAGGGTGCAAGGCAGAACTCATTCAAATGAAAAGTTCAATGGCCCAGCACATCTCCAATATTTAATTAATAATATATCTATTTTCATGAGAATGATACTGAAGAACAAAATAAAACTAAAATTTAGTTATCTCAAACACACAAGCCTCAGTTATATCATTGATCAAGAAGTGTAGAGCATGGCTATCGCCATAAATTCAATATTTCACCATTTTCGACTCCCATAAACACCTCTCCTAATACTGCTGCCTTTCTTAACAAACCTTGATGTGTGAGTTACCCTGATATGATCATGAACTTTGCTAACATGGTTGTGATGCTTAAAGGAGTTTCTTCTATGACTTTGTATTGCGTCTCTTCTACTAATCCCAATTTGTACACGATGACTTCTCGGCCGCAAAGACTTCCTTAGGTGAGCTTCTCTGTAATCTATCCCTCGGCGAGACGAAGAATTACTTCTAGGTATATCAATATCAGATGAAAAGCTTTCATCGTCGGAATATTCTTCTTCATCACTAGTGCCCGTTTCGCTTATTTCAACATTCGTTCTGCGGTGTTGGTTACTTCTTTTAAATTTTATTAGCTTAACCAACAAGAAAGTGAAACAATACTCCCAAAAAGAGAACCAGGTGGCCAAACATGCCCATATCATTTTGCAGAGGCTATGACCAATGCACCAACAGATTCCAAGCTTGTATAAAAGATAGAAGAATAAGAGAACTGCACATTGTCAAAAGAAAACAAACCATTAAATGGGTTGGGTTGGGTACGGTAAGATAAATTTTCATCTAAATGTTAACTTAATTTGCAGGTGAGTGTAACTCACCGAAGTAGGATAAAGCCAGCACTATGGCCAACTTCAGCAGATTGGCAAGACAAAAATTTTCGATGTAGCAGATGAAATCCCATGTTGACCCGCAAACTGAACTGAACAATGCCAGTAAAATGAAAATCAATTAACAAAAAAATACAGATGAAAATTCAAAATCTTCCTCTCCAACTAGTTACTTCAATTAGCCTACATGGGCATGACAATGCAATGTGTCACTAATAACATTGAATTACCTGCAAGACTTTCCGGCAAGAAAATCAAGTGGGGCGCCAAAAAGATCGCCAAGGACTTTACCAAATCCAGAAAAAAATGAACTGATCACATTACCCATCAAATCACTTGACAGATTTAAGCAATGCCAAGAAAGTTGCAAGGAGCCTTTGAAAGATGCTGATTGTACTTTCTATTTCACCGTACGTCCTGCAACATGAAAGGAAAAGTATAATATATTTATTGATCAAGGTAGAAGATAATATGTATTGAATTGTAAGGAATATATCATTATAGAGCCAAATTCGATTGTTGTATGTATTGTAAAAGCTGTCATCCCATCTATTTCTATATCAAAAACGGCAAATGCATGTGGTTTATCATGATCATCTTGAGAGTCATACTCATGAAGTCATGTTATATGCTTAAAGATGTTAACTATTTATGAATGTGCACAATTCTCCTTTTACTCTATAAATGAAGATTCCATCAACTTTAAACCTCCCTACAGCAGTAGAAAACAGTTTCGACTTCATTTTGACGAGTTAAAGACGAACAATTATGGAAGAAACTGAACTAT
>WYDK02000026.1:1024579-1036936 GCA_009867345.2 Toxicodendron radicans | reverse complement strand
TATATATAATGTAGAAATTTATTTGTTTTGGTTGCTTTAAAATTTTTAATCATCTCTGCGTTTTTATTTTTTAATTTTCCATCTAACTAATATTAAATTTTAATTAATATGGGTTTTTTTTTTATCATCTATGGGTTACATTTCTGGCGCTGCACAGTCTTTATTTTGTTGACACCTGGAGTTTTTTAACACTACTCGATGTCGATGTCTTGGTATTTGTAATGAACTTATCCAATGTTCTCTCTCTTGTCAGCGCAATACATAAACTGCTGAACAAGGCGGTGTTGTGTCAAGTCTTGAAAGGGGTAAGATGGTTGGAGAAGCAACAAACTTGAAGAGTGAAGACTTGAACTCGTGCTTTGAGAAGCTGATGAGGGTTGGTGGTAATAATAGCGGGGTTGTGAAAATGGAAGGTTTGGTCATCACTGAGTGGAAAGATATCCCCATGGAGCTCTTGTTGAGGATCGTTTCACTTGTTGATGATCGGACGGTCATCATGGCTTCTGGGGTTTGTAGTGGATGGAGAGATGCCATTTGTTTGGGCCTCACCCATCTATCCCTCTCTTGGTATATGTCCTTTTACCTTCTTTCAAGGGTTTTTTTTTTTAAATTTTGTTTTTATTTAGATTTTTGTGATTATTCTTGGTTTAATGTTTGTCTTTTATGAAAAGAAATGAAACTGAACTGATAATCCTGTATAATAAACTCCACTTTTCTGAAATTATTATGGAGATTGTTTTAATTCTCCATCTGTTTGTGTTACAGGACTATTTTTCCATTTCCAGGACATGCTGTTCTGGCACTGCAATATAGATTTCGATTTACTACTTACTAGTATGGATCTTTACTTAATGGGAGACCTAAACCCAATAGTTGGGTTGTGCTTTTGATTCTTATTGAAGTTTCTTGGCGGATACAGTTTCTGTGAAAATAGCACTGCCAATATAACTGTTTTGTTAACATTCAAGACCATGTATAATTGATTATTATTTTTGGATTCTTCAAGTGCTCCTAAGATGTGAGAGCTCCCATAACAGTGTTGGGTTTTTTAAGTCCTGAATGGGAGGAATCAGAAGGCTGAATTCTGGAGTGGTATTCTATCACTTCACTTCACTTCACTTCATTGCTCACCTTACTTATGAGTTTACGCTAATACATTCCTTTAATAGTTGTTTCTTTATTCCTGGCCAAAATCGTTGCTCTTCTAGTTTGATTTGCTTGGACAGGTGCCTAGCAACATAGTGTTTATGTGACTTGCCCGGAGGTATGGATAGCCTCTCTACACATTAGTTTTGGCCTTGACTGAAGTTATGAATAAATTTTGCTTGTGGCCCAGCAGCGGGTTGGTTGCTTATGGATTTATTTTGAGTGGATTCTCACATTCATCTAAGGTGCTGCTGGATTCTCTTCAGAATCTTTCTGCAACATCTTTATGAATTCTTGAGAATTGTTTTTTTATTTGTGGGCTAAGTGAAGTCTTGTTTTGTTTGTTAGCTGTGTCTTGTTTCTTTGTTGTATCTCTTTGGTTGCTTGTTTATAATTCTATGTCAATGATTTGTATGCTTCCATTATATATGTGCATGTGTTTAAATAAGAAGCAAGATCTTTGTGTTTTGTGCTTCCTCTGTTGAGAGGTTCCTCAATATTCTACTTGCTAATCACTTGCCGTCACTATCTTTACTTTCAGGTGCAAGAAAAACATGAACAATTTGGTTCTGTCTCTTGCCCCAAAATTCACAAAACTGCAAACTCTGGTGTTGCGTCAAGATAAACCACAACTTGAGGATAAGGCAGTTGAAGCTATTGCAAATTCTTGTCATGATTTGCAGGACCTGGACCTTAGCAAAAGCTTCAAGCTTAGTGATCGATCCTTGGGTGCCTTGGCTCAGGGTTGCCCTAATCTTATTAAACTCAACATCAGTGGGTGTACAGCTTTCAGTGATCATGCTCTTGCACATCTCACTGAGTATTGTCGGAAACTAAAAATTTTAAATCTTTGTGGATGTGTAAAAGCTGCAACTGATTATGCATTGCAGGTATAATGGATTTATTACTTGTAATGTTCTATATGCCTCATAAGATGTGAAATGGCTCTGTTAATTTGCTTTAATTATGTGCAGGCTATTGGGCGTAACTGTAGTCAGTTGCAGTCCTTAAATCTTGGATGGTGTGAGAATGTTGGGGATTTAGGAGTGATGAGTTTAGCATATGGATGCCCAGATCTCAGATCCCTTGACTTGTGCGGCTGCGTTCACATAACAGGTATTTTATTTGTGGAGGTGATTATTTGGTTTCTTAGAAACTGTTTTGTATTAATCATGTGTATTCAATAGGTTGTTGTAGTTAAATCTCATGATCAGATATGATTGAACTTTAGTATCCTTGTAAGGAGACATCACTGAACAATCTGTGTATGTTTCCTTTCTTTTGGAAAGGGAATATCTTTCATTTTTCTACCTAGTCACTTGATTTTGGTCCTCTGTTCCCTTGAGTTTTGTTCTTTGGAAAGCATAACTTTCTGCGTTTTAAAACTTTTTTGTTGGGATAAGTGTGATTGCTTGATGACAATATACACCAGATGATGTTTTGGATTTTTCTCTGGCCTGGACCTCTGCATTCTTGATTCTAAGGGAGAGGTTGCCCTATATTGTCTCATGTCTGGTTTTAATGTAAATGTTACGTATCTTTCAATATCCTTGGCAATACACAACATCATAACAAAAGTGTTGTAGATGAGAGGGCTTATCCATGTACCCTTTGATTTAATACGGAAGTGTAGTATTTTAGTGCCAGCTATAATGAATGGCAATGGTTGCTAACTTGCTATTTTGATTTGGACTTTAATTTGCGGTGTCTTGGTTTTATTTCAGATGACAGTGTGATTGCATTGGCAAATAGGTGTCTCCATCTGATATCCCTTGGCTTGTACTATTGTCGCAACATCACAGACAGAGCAATGTATTCGCTGGCCCAAAGCCGAGTGAAGAACAAACCTGCAATGTGGGAATCCATGAAAAAAAGTAGGTATGATGAGGAAGGGCTTAAGAGTCTCAATATCAGCCAGTGCACGGCGCTCACCCCTTCAGCTGTTCAGGCATTGTGTGATACATTTCCTGCACTCCATACCTGCTCTTGGAGGCATTCCCTTGTCATGAGTGGGTGTTTGAATTTGACATCTGTGCATTGTGCATGTGCCATTCAGGCACATCGTACAGCAAACGCTATTCCGCACCCAGCTCATTGACACGCTCTTTAGGCCGAGGAATGTCAAGTTCTCTTGATTGAGGCCCAAGAGGAATGCCCCTGTATCGTACATATGGTTGTGTTGAAAATTAGGACTGTGGCTTTATTTTATTTATATTTTTATTTTGTTCTGTTCAAAGCTATGTGTTGGATGGTTGTGGTTTAAATGTTGAGGAAATATAAGCCTTGTGTAATTACAGGCTGCATAAATATTCCAAAATCAATCTATGTTGAAAATCTTAATTCTGTTTGTGGAAAAATTTCAGGCTATAAAGGTAAGCACTTTCAGTATTACTTTTGGGGGGAATAACTTAGTATTAGCAGCTTGACTTTCACATTCAGGTAAAAAATATAATTTATATTTGTTATTGAAATATTGACTTCTACAATGAATGTTCAATCTGAAATAAAAGTTTATAAAATAATACAGTACCAGTGGTGCGTTCTTTTATAAATACACAATCATACATCACAATTCATGGCTTGTGCCAATTTCTGCTCTAAACAAAATCTTAAACTCAACAAGATGCGTTTTCGCATGTCTATTTTCATTCTCTTATGGGAGGAAAATGGCAGTCATTGTTACTTTTAACTTTTGCTACAATTCACGCCGCCCATCTGCATCTGCGTCATTTGCTTTTATACACGATTTCATCATCGTCCACATCAAATGCTGGATTGCAGAGGCATCTGAAGAGTCTTCCAATGCCCTGCAAGCAAGAAAATGGAGCTCAAAAACCATTCATTCAGCCTCAAGAAAATGAATGTTCTTCCTGGAAAGATAGCTTCTGGTAAGCTTCATTATGTGTTTTTTGTATGTTTGCGATTAAACGTTATATTCTTTAAAATTTTCTATCATACCTGAGTGAGTAGAGGAGTTCGATAGGAAAGAGCTCTTGGTGATTCTTCCTCGCTGCTGCTGTCAGAAGTATTTCCATCGTCATCTGTATCAGCGACACTTTTCTTCTTTGATGTTCCAGCATTCCCCGTTTGCTTTTCCTGGTTAGAAAACAGAAATAGGTATTCATAAATAATATTCATCCTCAACATCCCATTTTAAGGCCACGAGAATTCATTTCTAACATGAGAAGAAATCATTTCTAATATGTACACGGAAAAAGCTCAGCTGGATGTTTCTCATTTTGGATTTTCACACGGATGAGGTAAAGAATAAGCAAATGCAGTTTTATAATCCATATTTGCTTTGAAATATAATCTTGAAATTCTTCATTAAACCATGATAAATCTTGTACCTGAAATATCTTCCCAAGAATTTTCAAAGCCAGAGCTCGAGCTCTAAGTTCCTCCTTCTTAATATTGTTTTCTTTTAGCACCTGCAAACAAATTTAATTTAAAGACATTAGATGCTCTAGAGCCAAAAATTTCTCAAGCTGATAGGCAGAAGGGCTATTTCCTAACTTTTTACTGAACTCTATTAAGCCTTCATCCCAACTACTAATACTCTATAAAAGCAGATACTTATTCAAAGCAGATAGTCAAGTCTATACAGACTTCAAAAATAATGAGCAAATAAGCCAACTGAAAGAAACAGAGGCCTACCATTTGGCACACATGTAGCAGGGTTACTTCAATATCAACTACATTCAACTTCCACACTGAGCTCATCAATGTCTCTTTGTTTAAGCGAATATGTGATTCGAGATCATTTTCGGGGCCACTGCCATCCATTTTGAATTGCTTGCGGATGTCTTCTTGAAGTTGCAGTAATTGGAAAGCACCTGGACTTTTTATCTCAACATGATCAAGTGAACAAATAAAATTCTGAGCGAAAATATTGAATTTTGAGAGGTGGTATTATGATACCTTTGGCAGCTGTGATCTGTGACTTCCAGAAGTGTCCCTTATTGCGAACCCACTCGGCAATAAATGGCACACCGAGATAAATGGCTTTTTTTCCAAGCTCTTGAGCTGCCTGTCTCGAGTAGATGTAGCCAATAGTGTGTAATATATCCAGTCCAAAAGCTGTTTCTCAAGGCAGTAGAAATTAGTAATTACCATTATCATACATTGTGAATAGATAGTGTTATTCCTTATTTCAGCTTTCACTTCAATAACTTGTTGCTTTTACCAAAAAACAGATTGAAAAAGGAAACCACAGAAGATTAGTTAAGCAGTTCTGTAACAAAACAGTTAGCTCTGAATCGACGATAACCCTTTTCACTTAAACTTGTTAGAACAACCAAATAAAAGTGATAAGCAAAAATTTCTGCTGTGTAGTTCACTAATTTAAGAAAATGCAAACAAAGAGTACATTTATGCCTAAATTTAAGAACAGATGTCACATAACAAGAAAATTAATACAATAATGAAGATTTTTAGCACAGTATGTTTTTGGTATACAAAATTTAAGAGCAGTAATCCATTAATACATTTGCGAAAAATAAATCTAGTCTGTGTCAACATTTGTGCCATCTATGAATGAAAAACAGAACCTGAAAAACCAGTGGGAAGCTTAATTTACCAGCATCAGTCAGCCGTTTAGCTTCCGATTCTGCACGCTGTAAGAATCCATCTTTGTCACCTCGAACATATTGACTAAGAAAATCTTTAAGAAATCTTGCTAGCTTCTCTTCTCTTTCCCTCTGGACACCCTGCAATGTATTTGTTGCATACCGCTATAACTTCGGAAAAAGGCTATATGGAAGTATACAAGATATGGCTATTCCAGAATTAATTAGGCATAGAATAAAGCCATTTAGGGCATACTCATTGAGGTAAGATTTAAAAAGCATCAGGGGCGAGAGCAGATCATCTGTAGGGATCACACATGAAAGGCTGCTTTTGGAGTCACAAAAGAGAAAAGAGCCAATGGGCATTAAGCGCTGAGCAAAAGGTTTATTCATAAAAAATTTGAGCTTCAGAATCTACAGGTCACCACATCAACAATAGAAAATGGATAAAGGTAAAAGAGCAGAAAATTTAGCTAGCATGCTCAATTGATATAAATTAAGATCCTGTAAAACATGAATACGTCTTGTACTATTTCAGGTTTGGCATACAATAAAATTCGTCCACTTAAGGAAAATAAGATTTAAAAATAAAGCTAGAATCAGAGTGATGATGATAAGTTATTAAAATATGTGAATGCAATCAATTAAATTTCAAATGTGAGCTATCTACCAAACCAAAGAATCAATTGAATCATATCAAGAAAAAAGGATCTTCATATTTAATTATGAACATGATAATGAATTGTTCTTTATAACATGCTTGCCTTCAATTTTTCATGTAGTTTTTCAGGGTTGTCACTTTCGCCAGCTAACTCTGAAGAAGCCATAGATGCCACAGCCAAATGTCCGATATAATCCTCGAACAATTCACTTCCAAAGAGAAGAGCAAAGACAGCTGTGGGATCAAGCATGGTTTCTCTGAGATAAATAAGACATCAACTATCAGGGTTGAAACATATCCGAATGTTTTCAGGGTAGACATTATATATCCAGAATCTTCATTTGCATCTACCAGATATATTTTGCTTTCTACTATAAATTTATGAAACCACAACTTCTTTTTGAACTTCTTAAACACTTAATGATGCACTAGGCTAGTCAATAGAATCAAGTTCCAACGCCACAATCCGGCTAGCAACTTAACAGAATCCAAGACATTATAAAAATCTAGATAAGCTCACCCCTGAAAATCTGGATAAGATGTGAAGATCATACCTAGATATGCTGTATTTTCCATTTCTGTCATATGCATCTCTTTGTACTGGATCACTTAAAACTTGATAAGCTTCACCAAGTACCTACATAAATTAATGGTTAATTAATTTTAGAGACAAGATAACTGTAATAAAATAAAATTATTATTAAATATGGAATATACATGTTTGCACACTTATAATAGAGTTGAAACATTGGTTAAGGTAAAACAATGAGCAGCATCTTTTATGTCAAAAATTGCTTAGGCTCCATTTGATTTATGGGAGAAAGCAAGGTAAAGTAAAAATAATAATCTTAAAGATGGATCAAGGAAAAATAGAATTTGAAGCAGATAACTTACCTGAAATCTTTCGGCAGCCTGAGGATCATTTGGATTTTTATCTGGATGGACTTGCCTTGCCTGCATCAACAATGCCATTTCCCAATCAGATTCTTGGATTTTAATATAATAAAGAAACACATATCACATTGAAAAGGGCCCAACAAAAGGGCGAAAAAAAAAAAGTCACCAAAAAGATTAGAACATAAGAAAGCCTAAAAACCCTTGACACATTAGGCCCCATGATCTTTAACAAGTAGAATTTTCATCTAAATTTAACAACCAGTGATCACCAAAAAGACAAAGAAACTAATAGAACTAAGAAAATTACAAGAAGATAGCCGAAAAAATAAAATCCAACAATTAAATATAATCTCGTATCACACACAGGTATATATATATATATATATATAACCTTAAGATAATAAGCCTTGCGAATCTCCTCCTCGGAAGCCGATGGACTCACACAAAGAACGTCATAATATTCGGTTTCCTTCACCATTCTTGATCTTGTGTTGATGATGAGCAAGCGCAACGAAGCCTCTCTGGTGAGGAGCACTAAGAAATCTTAAATCTTTGAAAGTGAAAAGATAAAAAAGGGAGAGAATAAGATAAAAGTTTAAGTGCGTGAGAGAGAGAAAATGTCCATGTTTTTTTAGTCCCACGAGCTTCACTTGCCTTTCCAGTTCTTCACACTAATAAACAAATACCCCAAAATGCTTTTTCGCGGGAGAAAAACAGTTTTTAACTGTCACAATGGTGGCGCTTATCATACAAGTACAAAACTAATTTTATTTGAATTGCTTTTCAAGTTATCAGTGCTGTCGGTGGGCTGGGTTTGGGCCTGATGTGGGCCTTTTGATCCAAAAATTGAATGGGCTTTTTAAAGCTGGGGCCCATATGAGAGCCTACTGACTCTAGGTGTCCTTTTTGTAATAGCCCAAAAAAAGTTGATGCATCCAAAAGTGAATGGGGTAATGTTAACATGCAATGAATAAATAAAGAGATGTTGCTTTTGGTAGTAATATAATTGTTGTGCATGTGGGATGTATCACCAACAATGGGCTCCTCAGTGAAAAGCAGCCGCTATATGTTTACTAAATCTGGACCAACTTTTTAAGGTGCATGACAAATAGGAACCTCATCACCTCCACCCTTTGTAATTTTGATTAGTTTTCTACAGAATTTTAGATTAAAAACAAAACTTTACAAAAGGTCCTACCGGGAGTCGAACCCAGGTCGCTGGATTCAAAGTCCAGAGTGCTAACCACTACACCATAGAACCAGCAGTTGGGCGACTTGCAAATATTTTATTAATACTATTTATAAATACAATTTAGATTAGAGATTGTAACTGTATAAACATATCCACGATTTTTTTAAGCATTATATTTTATTAACACTACTTATAAATAAGATTATCATTTACCATTTTTTCAAAAAAAAAACCCCCTAATAAAAAGTATATAATACCTTTTAAAAATCATGAACGCGTTCTATATTTCACTTTCTCAAAATTTAAATCAATGATGTATTTACTACTGAAGTATTTGAACAGTGAGCAGGGCTGAATTCAGCTTATAATAAAATAAGAATAATAATAGAAAAGGTGAGAAGTTTTCACGTTTTGAGTTTTCAGTTACGAACTGACTATCAATCCAAGTAAGCAGCTGAAGGGAATATAATCAGATAATTAATGGCCCCAACTATGAAACGACAATAACTTGCATAACAAATTAAAAGTCAATAAAATAATAATCTATTAGCAATTACACGGTACTTAAGCATGGTCTAAATATTCGTAACAAATTTTTTTTACACTTAATCTGCCGAGAGCCTACAACAAAAGATTGGCATCCTGGAAATTACAAAACGAAAAGCTTTCAATTCCATGTATGGTTTTCGGCAGAAGAAGTAAAGAAGCATGCTCAGGTGAGATCAAAATTTCAGGGAGTCCCTTTCTAATGATTCCTCCCACTCATTTTTCTGTGAACACTCCACAGCCAACTCACTAAATAATCAAATACGGAGACCTTCTACTTCCTGGGCTTTCCTCGTTTTCCATTTTTACCAGATTTTTTACCCTTTTGACCTTTGTTCTTCATATAAGATATTCTGTTTGCCTTCTGCTGCCTCTCCTTCCTAACCTGTTCAAGATCTTTAATCTCTGAACGTACATGAGCATTAGGCACCGAACGCTGCTGCTTCTTGCCTCCTCTGAAATTTCTATTATCCCCTCGTAGGCGACGATCTCCTGCACAGAAGCATTTTTACATAAGGTTCTGTCCTGTAATTAGTTTTGGAGGTTACAAAGCAGGCAGTTAAAATCCATCACGGGCAATAGTCAAACTAGATAGAGGATCAGAACACAAAATCTCAACTATATCTGCTGCACTCACAACAACAATTAAGTCGGTCGTCCATGCTATCTTCCAACCCATTTGAGGCCTATAGCCTCATTAACAGATAGCTCTATGACAAGATGGGATATTCAAGTTCGGTAGCTAATGTTTACGCATTTAGTTAATATTTTAAACATTTGAGCAGATGGTAAAAATACGAGGATATTCAAAATTCAGAACTTTAAATATTTAGTAGAGGAACTTCCATTTTTGGAGCATTACCTGAGAAGCTTGTGGATTCCTCAGCATTTCCTTCATTACTAGTTCCTTTAAGAGATACTTTCTGGTGAGACCTTTCTTTCCACTTCTTGTATATCCCAGTTTTTGTAGCTTTTACTTTAGAACCACTCTCTGTCTTTACCTGTGTACCAAGAAACAAAAATTAAATAAAAATGAAAACCCCAGAATTATTCTATTACTTATTGTGAATAATATAGAATCATTACATACACCAATAAACTCCATAAATTATCCAAAAAAGAAAATAATAGATGATACTAAGTCATCAGTTAGAGAAATCAAAACAGGAAAAGAGTTTTACTAAGAGAGAGAGAGTACCTTTCCACTGGCTGTAACTCGATCACCATTGTTCAACTTGATGTACTTTTTACCTCTCTGCCACCCCACAGACATTAGGCAAAAACAGTGAAAAAATATGACAAAGATAATAAATAGAAAGCAAACAATCAACAATTTGAAGTACCTTATCCCAATGATATACTGACTTCTGTTTCTTCCAGCCCTCACTATCATCTGCAACCAGATCTAGAACAGCAGCTTCCAACCTACAACCATTGATTAGCACCCATAAATGCCCCGAAGGTTAGAACAAGAGCTAGATGTTCATCAGATTACATGCATTAAGATCAAAACTGCACTAGAAAATTTGAGGTCCTCAATTCTGGGTGAGAAACGAAATTTAAATTCACCAAAAGATATAACACGAATTTGAAAATCATATTCACATTAAAAGTTTCACCAAATTCGTGTATATATACACATACACACAAATGTGGTGAACTTTCGATGTGAAAATATGATTTTCAAATTCTTGCTCATATATATAATTTTTTATACCCAAAAAGTTCTTAGACATTCCCCACATGTTCACCAAGTTCTAACATAGGGGCTGCTTGTGGAATTACAGAAGTGGACCAGGTCCAAGCTAATTTAGTTTGTATAACGCATATTCATCACTAGCAAATGAGAATAATACAATAGTACACATCAATATTTACCTATTTGATCCAAAGCCTCGGTCACCTCTAACTGAGAGTCCTGCTTCCACATGCTGAAACAATATAAATGTGCAAATTAGTTAGCCAGTAAATGAAAATTTCGAAGCATACATTCAAACACGCTCCTATAACAAGAAAAGACCTCCTTAGTCACTGGGTTATAGCTTCACTCAATATTCAGGACACCTTAATATTTTACTAGCAAAATCTTCCTTGAATTAAACAGATGTTACTGACTTTTGTTTCTAAATAGAATACTTTTTTCAGTCAAGTCTAAATTACCCCTAAATTGAAAAGCTATGAAATACAAAATACAAAAATAAAATAACAGGTTTTTTTTAAAGAATTTAAAAAACAAATCCCAACAGCCCAAATAAAACCCTTCCTGTAACTTTCCTCACCGCCCCCCATTCCACCATTATCTCCACTGGTTTCTTCCTCCCCTCTTCAAGCTGCCCCCTCACATATTCTTCATTTTCTCCTACCTCCTCTCTCCACTATTGAGAAAGCTTGGAAATCCACCATCATGGATTCCTCCTCTGATATCAGTAGAAAGCTGACATCATTTATCTTCAAAATCCATGAATCCATACGCCCAATCATCTCCCCACCCATTCTTTCTTCTTTTTTTCTTTTGTTATTTTCTGGGAAAAACCCAAATGAATTGATTGTGGCTCTTTTTTTATTGTTGATTGCAATATTGTTGGGTGGTTTTGCGCAGTGGAGTGGGTGGTGCTTCTTTTAGCAGATGATGCCCTTTTGGGGTTGTTGGGCAAAACAGAGTGTGGTAGGATTGCTGCGCATGAAGGGTGGGTGAGTTTGCTGGCCATGGGAGGAAAGGTGGATGGGGTTGCTCAGCGTGAAGGAGGGAACTGTTGGCTGGTGATTTTTGGTTCCGAAAAAAAAAATTTGTTCTGAATATAATTTCAGTGGTGGTTTTGTGAGATTTGCAATGGGCAATGGGCAATGAGGCTTTGGCTGTGAAGTGGCAGTGATATTATATGAATCCGGTGGATGGTTTTACAGGAAGGAGATTTGGCGAAGGTTTAGAAAAAGAGGTTTAGAACAATTTATTTTAATTATAAAAAAAATTTCTTAAAACTAATTGATGAAGTTTATTTATTTTTATTGGTAAAACAGAAATAAAAAACTCATCCTCAAGTAATCACCCGCTTTCATATTTTAAAAAGGGGAAGTTTTAAATACTGATGAGAAAGTCAAATATATCCTTGGCCGTTAGTCTAAAAATGACGCAATAATATTAGACGTATAAAGAAATTTACAAAGATTTCTTGTACAAAGTGAGGTGGCATGAAACTTTTTGTATTCACTCTTCCATTCATCCCTTGCCACATTATTTTGTACAAGAAATCTTTGTAAATTTTTTCATATGTGTAGAATTACCCAAACTGATGTCTGTCAAGTTTAAAGACAATTTTGTTAGTGAAAAATAAATGTGGCATTGACTA
>WYDK02000026.1:979648-989873 GCA_009867345.2 Toxicodendron radicans | reverse complement strand
GTTAATGTTCATCACTGGTTTTCTTTTTGAAGCTTAATTCTTGAATTTGAATCTCTATAGTCGGATGCTTATAGTTCTTGCAGTTTCCAGTTTTTTGACAGTACTTAAACAATTTCTTAAGCTCACATCTAATTGATCGCTAGTAGATGAAACTCTCTCCCTATGTCTTGCCGCCTCCCCCGCCAAACACAAACACACGCAGATACCTGTCAAATTGTTTTTTGTATTGTTCCTGCCATTCAGGTCGGCAAAACTGTTTTTCTTCTTTGTTTACTCTGGCTGAATGTTGGCATCCTTAAAACTTCAAGGAAATTTCAATTGGACTAACTAATCCCCGATGTATTTTTTACTGCTTCACAAACCAGAAAAGGAAGCTATTACAAGTATTTGATTATTACAAGTATTTGATGATTTCCACAGTTGAAATAGATTGTACAGGAAAACTTATGTGATAGTTTGTGTGGCAGGACAAAGTTTTATGGTACAACATTGAAAGCTGAACAAGTTGAAGGATAACCATGTCTTTAGTTAGTTCTGCCGAGCCATCTGCCACATCATATAGAAAGTTATATTCACTGAAGGGGAGCAGTGACAGCTCTGCCTTGTCTACTCCGGCATTCAGCCCTGATAACCATAAGATGATGTACACAACGGATTCTTATTGCAGTGAGAGTTATGAGAAGTACATCCTTGACTCCCCAACAGAAGAACTAATCCATCCATCAAGTTCGGCCGTGTCAGGTAATTCCTTAAACCCACAAGGTGCCTCTTCTTACCAGCTAAGAGTTGGTTCAAGTTTCCCCATGGCCGCTCAAAAGCCTTCAAGCAGTTCTTGTATGTCCATGAGACGTGACGACTATCAATCCAATTTTGAATTAGATTACTTGGAAAGTCAAAGCCCAGTTCCAGTAGAATATGATGAGGATACTATGAGATTAAAGCTTGAAGAACTGGAGAGAGCACTCCTTGATGATAATGAAATGTTTGCTGCTGGTCAAAGCATGGAAATTGATGGTGAATGGTCCGACCCCATCCAGAATGTGCCCTTCCATGACTCACCGAAAGAGTCTTCATCCACAGATTCTAACCTTAGCAGCATCAGCAGCAGCAAAGAAGTATCACAAATATCTCCTCGGACACCTAAGCAGTTGCTTATAGATTGTGCGGCTGCACTTTCAGAAGGAAACATTGAGGAAGCAACAGCCATTATAAATGAGATCCGACAGATGGTCTCAATTCAAGGGGATCCTCCTCAGAGAATCGCAGCCTACATGGTGGAAGGTCTTGCGGCTCGCATGGCTGCTTCTGGCAAGTTTCTCTATAAAACTCTAAAATGCAAAGAGCCCCCTTCTTCTGACAGGCTTGCAGCCATGCAGATCCTCTTTGAGGTGTGCCCTTGTTTTAAATTTGGATTTATGGCTGCAAATGGTGCGATAATTGAGGCCTTTAAAGATGAAAAGAGAGTTCATATAATAGATTTTGACATTAATCAAGGTAGCCAATACATAACACTGATACAAACTATTGCTTCTCGGCCTGGTAAGCAACCCCTCTTGAGATTAACTGGGGTTGATGACCCAGAGTCGGTTCAACGTTCTGTCGGGGGCCTTCAAATTATTGGACTAAGACTTGAGAAGCTAGCAGAAGCACTTGGAGTACCATTCAAGTTTCATGCAGTGCCCTCAAAGACTTCACTTGTCACCCCATCGGTGCTGGACTGTAGGCCTGGTGAAGCACTTATAGTAAACTTTGCATTTCAGCTTCACCACATGCCTGATGAGAGTGTTTCAACAGTAAATCAGCGTGACCAGCTTCTCCGGATGGTCAAGAGCTTGAATCCGAAACTTGTAACTGTTGTTGAACAAGATGTGAACACAAACACTGCCCCCTTTTTCCCAAGGTTTATGGAAGCCTACAATTACTACTCTGCTGTGTTTGAGTCTCTTGATGCAACTCTCCCAAGGGAGAGTCAGGACAGGATGAACGTTGAACGACAATGCCTGGCACGCGATATAGTAAACATTGTTGCATGTGAGGGAGAGGAGCGCATAGAACGGTATGAGGTTGCAGGGAAATGGAGAGCAAGGATGACAATGGCCGGTTTCACTTCATGCCCAATGAGTTCAAATGTGATGGACATGATTCGGAAACTGATAAAGCAATACTGTGACAGGTACAGGGTGAAGGAGGAAATGGGTCTTCTTCATTTCGGATGGGAAGACAAAAGCTTGATTGTTGCTTCAGGGTGGACGTAACAAGCACATTTTGGTTTACAAGCACTTTTGCAGCATTTGGCTAAACGATTTGCTGTTTGCTAGTTGTAACTATAATTTTGTGTGCTAATTAACTTTTTAATGTTATCCAGTGTAAAATCTTAAGGATGATCAGAGTTTGCTAATGATCTTTTTTTAATAATCTCTCCATTTTATTTAATGATTATTTATTTATTTATTTTGGTGAATACAGTCAAGTTGAAACACAACTTGTTAGTTAAAATCCCACTATAACCAAGTTGTAGGCAACTTAATTTCACTTCACCAACATGTAAAAAATATAATTATGGTCCGCAATGTAAGATTAATTCAACCAACAATCCAATGGCATGAACAGGTCTTTCAATCGAAATTCGTCATGAAATTTGTGTTAATCCTCTTATTCACCTAATCACCTTTTCTGGGTTTCAATAGTTAATGCTTCAGAAGCTGGAATCCGGATCGCAATACTCAAAATCTCTCAGAAAGTAGTAGATGCTCTCCAGCACCTTCTCTCCGGAGGGAACAAAATGAAGAAACAACAGATGTGAACAGAACTGCATAAAATTTTCATTGAATAACAATACTTCGTAAAATTGTTACATTTAAATAAAAACTATTATAAACTGTAAACGCTTGATGGTTGTATCAGCACCACGTCTATTACAAACTATACTCAATGCTTCACGCCGACAAAACATAATGCAACTTCAGCTTGAGCCTGAAGCTCTTCCAATACCTTCACAATCTTCTCGCGGCACATTGAAGTTTCACTTTGCTCTCTGAGCATTTTCCTTACTCTTCATTCATGCACAAAAGAATACATAACAAAGATGAAACAAATTCAATTGCATTGAAAGGCTTAATATTTAGACGGGTTTCTAATTCAACTTGTGACTATTTTACTTGGCCCACATATAAAAAAAGATGACATCAAATTTCATCTTATGCATATTTATCAACTAAGCTGCCGTGCTTTAAAGTTTATTATGAAATATATGCACAAGGTTAGATGCAGACAAAGAGATATAACATAGTACGTGAACAAGAGAAATGTACCTTTGGACAATGGCTGTGTCTCCATGTCCAGAGCAAATTATAAGCATAGTATTAGTGGGTAATGCAGCACAGAGACTACGAACTCTAGCGTCCATACGGGTTAGAATTTCCTTCAATTCAGATGAAACACTACTTTTAATGTCTTTCCTGTTAGCAGGCTTCTTATCGCATGTAACCAATGATATCATCTCTGCAAGTTTTCCATTCAGCTTTGCTTCATCCTCTACTTGTTTCTTGAAATACGAATATAATTCTGAGAACCGCGTCCAGACAAAGTGTACCCGATCGTTCTTCACCTAAAATGATAAATTTAAGCAAATAAACTATTAAGTATATGGCAGTTATTAAACAGGGGGAAGGTAAAAATATACAGTAAATTATATAATTTACCTCCTTTCTAGCCTTTAAAAGAGCTTCATCATCAGAAGACACAGGCATTGCATGGGATGACTCAGAAGCATATCTCTTGACTACTGAAACATCGTCAATGAGAGAGGAAGTTTTTCCACACTCACTCAAAACCGTAAGAAGCTTTCTCCGCATAAATGATGGAGGAGAACCAAAATCTGGTCCTAAAAAAAGGGCCAAATGCGTACTTGATAATTAGAATTATATTTAAATCAAGAACCAGTATTGAGAAACACATAGAATCAAATGATACACTTCTTAGCCAAAGAGATATATTTCAATACTTTTTTAAAGTTTCAAATTTTATCTGTGCCTTTAAAATCAAATTCAGTCTCACTGTTTAATGGCAATAAAATTGCCACCAAGCTTGCTATCAAAAGTATTAATTATAGCAGGAACCTATCATTTGTTTCAAATATTTGACATGCATGTCCGTCCATGAGAACATCTAATATGAATTGTTTTTTATAAGTTCATATAATTTTTAGAGATCTGGGGGCATGGTATATCAACATGCCACAACTGATGTGTTTTAATATAAATTCAACAAGTCACTTGCCATTTCTGATCTTCAAAAGTGCCAGCTCCATAGTAGCTCTTGCATCTTCAATACTGTCATGTCCAGTTCCTGACTGTTGTATCTCCCTAGAAAGAAATCTCTTGGCAAGAACTCTAAGAGCAGTTTTATAAGATCCACCCCTAGGGTGTTTGTATAATACTGCAGTATCAATCACCGAACCATGGGAAACCTTCAAAGCTAATAAGTCATTCTCCAAGGAATGCCCAACTAGAATGGTCTCTTTGTAAACCAGCTTTAGAAATTCTTCCTGAATATAGGAAGCTACTGTAAATAAATGACATACGAATATTACAACATGACATTGTCACTGATCGACGAAGCAGCTAAAGTACTCAACCATGGGAAACCAATGAGCATAAAATAGAACCATCTTAAGTTATGAACCTGGATATCTTTAAGACTTGTAGTCACTCCACTCAACATCTCGCATGTAATTCCACTAAACCTGTGAAATCCATAATGATGATTGTTAACTATTTCATTAATAGAAAATAGCAAAACAACTTTTCTGACAGGAAAAGAGAAAGAGGAAAGAATATTGATATCACTGATATATGCTGACAACAATGATATAAAACAATAAAATTTGAAAAAACCTGACACTTCTGCCCAACCATAAGGAATTGAGCTGCATTTTTGGATTGATATACAACATTGAAAGCTAAGAAAATTTCATAAATTTATTTTCAAAATCCAATGAGAAAAATTCCACTACGGGTCTAACAATACATGTAACAAATATTTACCTGGTGTTGTAATCTACAATGGCATTTGAAGGTTTAACCAATTTGTCAAACACAACCTGCAAAAATCATGCTGGGTCAGTTCCAAAAACATATATGTGGAGCTAAATTTAAATAATTATAAAGGTTTCAATACACACTTTACATTCCAAAAAGAGAAGTTAATATCAACAAAATACCACCTAAACACAACTATCTTTGGCAAAATAAGTGAAAAGAAAGAAGTGCATACCTGGCCTTTCATATCCACTAGGGTTACTCTTGTGAGCTCAAAACCCTCATTTGTGACACACTGAAAAAGCAAAAAAAAAAAAAAAAAGGTTAACAACAAAAAATAGATGACCTAGATGACATGAGTATACAACTGAAATATAAGCTAAGCAAGAAAGCTTGTTTTAGGACCAAACATCAATAATCAGACAAAACAAACAATTAGAAAGTAAAGAAATGATTCAAATAAAAAAAAAAATTTGCAACCCTGGGCTTGATATAGATTCCACCGTATTATTCAAATGTGAAGTAATATTAATGACATCTTAATAGCCACTCTAAAGGTAGAAAAGAAAGCAAATTCAAAAGTTAACTTCCAAGGGATAACCAAACAGATTCTGAACACAAAGTACATCTTGATGAGCAAAAATACATTATCCTGGGGAGAACAAAATGCATTTCACTGAAGAGTTCATCTATCTGAAGTTAAAACTCACTACATCTAGCAATGATTCTTCTAATTTGAAACGATACATCTTGAAGTGTAGTTTTTTTTTTTTTTCTGGGAAGGGGGAAGTGAAGAGTTCAGGTCAATGATCCAAATTTCACAGAAATAAATATTTCAACATTTTCTTTTAATATATAATCAAACATTAAACATAATTTATAAGCCAAAATAACATTGATGCACTTACCATCTCACAGTCAAGCGCCAATATTTCGAAGGGAGAAGACCCCAAAGGAGCAGGAATTGTAGATATAAAGCCTGCACAAAATTAAACAAAGAATCACAAAATAAAAAATTCAAACATTTTAAGCAATAAATCAACACAGAATAATTCTTCTCACCTGGTTGATTGAGACAATATCCATTCTCTTCCAATTCTTTTGCCGTAAGTGTATAATATGTAATGGGGAATGGTAGATCTTTCAAGAGTTCCACAGAAGATGGATTATCCGTAACTGTAGTACAATTTTTTTCATAATGAAGATGCTGTTAGATAACTACAGTATAGAGTATTATTACAGGCCATATATAAAGAATCCATAATATTGCATCCCCAAATGATATAATGCACATATTTAACACCAATGAAAGGATAAATTCATATAAAACACTCCACACACCCATGCAGGCTTGTTATGGAAGTTTACAAAAGGTTTAATAGGGAATAAAACCCTATACTAAAGGTTGAAAAATATGAGAAGAAAAACCCAAGATTGTTAATTCGCACTCCAAAACAACATTTATAACAAAAATATTATAAATGTACAAAACACTTAAAGAAGCAAAACTTATAAAGATTTCTAAATAAAATGTCGGAGAATTCATGAGATAGAACACTATATAGACCATAATCACAGTAGTAAATGGAAGATCGGCTCAACTTGGAGAGGGACTATGCATATCAGACCAGAAAACCAAAAACTTCATAAGTCAAAATTTTAAACAACTTGAACAGGAACAGATCTTTTGGGAAAGGTGCTTAAGATTCTCTCTCTTCTCAATCTTTATATATTGTTCATCAATAATTTATATTCAATGCTTCCTACTCCTACTCCCACATATGTTTATCAACTCACTCAGTCAATGAATTGAAATTTCAGTCCAAAGAGAAAAGGGCTACCAGATCCATTATCAACAAGAGGATTCTAGCCATACAGGAATATCAAAGGACACAAACTATGGCACTTCCAATGAGTAAGCAACAACTTGTAGACCCTCCTTTTGCATCATGAAAATTACTAAAATCACTACAGATGTGCAGGCTAATCTAAACAAGGAGGCCAATCTTTTGGGCCCTTTTGGATATAATTATGAGACTAGTTAATGATTAGAATGTTCATCAAAATGAATTAAGTTTTTAAAACAGACAATCAATAAAACCTTGTTCTGATGTCTGGGTAGATTTCCTCATTGAATCAAGCTCATTTCTCTTTCTTTTCAACTTGCATGTTAGCAGTGAGTCTATTGTCTGCATACTATCTGCTACACAACTAAACAGAAAACCAACCAAAAAGGCATAAGAACCATGCCCCACAATGGATAAACTGAGGAAAAGAAACCATTAACTAACCTAAGGGCTAAAAGTGCTCTCGGATTGCCACAGAATTCTTTAAAACCAGAAAGTAGTTTGGAATGTGACAAGTACAAAGAAGCATCCAGGCCCGGCAGATAAAGCATGACCACTTTCGGAATCAACGGCTTGTTCTGCAAAACAAATAATTCACGCATTATTAAAACTAATGTGGGTTGCTTCTACATTAAACTAATATGGATTACTTATGCACATATACAACACATTAAAAGAAAATTAATAAGAGAATTTTTTTTGTTTCTTTTTATCATTTTCACCTTAATGAATACCCAGGAGGGCATGAATCCTTCAGCAAGAACCCAAGTTACAAGGCCTTGAACGTCCTGAGAATAAAAAGTAAATAAATAAACCAAACATAATAAAATGCATTAGCAGTAAATTATTACTTGATTAATTTTATTAAATTAACGAAATACAAACGCGCTTACTTGCAAGTTCAGAGTAGAATTAGCTTCAGGCATCTTGAAAACAACTTCTGCTTTCGCCTGCCAATGATATCATGTGATCGTATCAATTCAGTTTTGTTTATTTAAGTTTTAATTAAAATGATTGTGAAAATAAGAGAGCAAGAGAGAGTACTTCAGGTCCATATATATTGAAGAAACCGGCACGGCCGTTGTTTGAACTATCTTGCTCTGAAGCTTCAGCTTCAGCTTCACTCTTATGCTTTGGAGACGGCATTTTTTTCTTTTTCTTTATTTTGTTTTCAAGAATTTTGTTTCTGATCGGGACTGAGCAGAGAGAATTAGAGAAACAGAGGAGCCCGAGGAGTTGGAGAATCCTAATTCAGAAAACCCTTACACTGTACTTTCTATGTATAATGCTATGATATTGGGCTGGGCCGGTCCGGTCCTGGCGGGCCAGGCCCATTTACAAAGAGTACAAATACAAACAGGAGCCCATGACCCATGAGTTATGATTAACACTAGAGTTGAAACTTGAAAAAGTAAAGCGGTGCGTAACTTGCGTTTGTATTTTTATACATTTTTGAAGTAAATGACCAAAAAAATACATCATTTAACCATACAGTTTCATAAGTCTAACAAAATAACCATTCAAATAAAAAGACCAATATACCCCCTGGTTCTGTTTCTGGTTCTGTGATTCACCGGTCATCACCCTATAAAGAATAAAACATGTCATTATAGATAACTTTACAGGGTTAAAAAGCCGTGATATTATGAGGTTTTTTCATCAATTTTATTATAAATACTACTATGGTATCAAGAAAGTAAGCACAAAGGATCTATTATATACAAAGGCAGATCAAAAAAATTTTGTTAGAGTGGGTCAAAATAAAAACTAATTGCACATAACATTCATATTCTGTTTTTTTAGTCGAAATTGTCACAAAAAGAAAAAAAAATTACATTTGCTATTGTCTTCGGTGAGACTTTATATTGAGAAACCGTTCCATGATCATCTCCTTATCAACACTGTTAAATATATCTTTCTCAACATATGAAATTAGGTTATCATTCAAAAATTGATCTCACATCCAATTGCGTAAATGAATTTTCACAATTTTCATAGCAGAAAATGTCATTTCTACACTTGCAGTTGCAACTAATAAGGTTAAAGTCAATGTGATGAGTAAATATACTAATGAGTAAATAAAATGTTTATTCTTTTCAATCATTTTTTGAGCAAGACTGATAATATCATTTAGTTCTAAAAAATCACTATCTGAACAAATATCATCAATGTAATTATCAAGTTAAAGTTCAAGTGTCATAAGACCAGTATAAGAAAATTCAAGTGGATAAAATTGAGCAAAATGAACCAATTTTCCCTTATCAAATGCTTAAAAGCAATCACTTGGATTTAGGGAGGCCATGCAAATAAATAATTTTGTATTATCTTCATTAAAACGACTGTTAAGCTCTGATAATTGCAAATTTATTAGGGCGTAGAACAACTTGACACTATAATAAAATAAATTTGTCATCTCTTGAACATTACGTCGCGATCTCTTTTATGCAACAAATTTCTCTACCATATTTGGCACATTTATATTATGAGCAATGCAAAAATGAAGTAGATTATCCAATCCATTGTTTCTTATCAACAATAATCTTCTTTTCAACAAGTGAACCAAACACATAACATTTATAAATATCTTAATCCTTTCTTTGCAATGCTTGTGAAAATTCAAATGTGATTCCTAAAATGTTTTTCATCATGTGCAGGTTAAAAGCAAAATCAAAAGAAGTCATATAATCCACCAAATCATTTGTTTCAACTCTATCATCAAAATTTTCAATAAGATCCTCATGCACATAAATAATAGATGAAAACAAATTAATCAAGCTCAGTAAAGTCTTATAATATGAACCCCATTGTGTTTCCCCTGACCGCTTAAGACTAGTATCTTGATTAAGGCCTTGCCCTAACCACTTTCAATAGCCTTTTTCACCTACAAAACTTGTTTCTCATTAAGAAAATCTCAATGTCTAGGTGACTATCCAACAATATTTATCACATAAGAAACTTTCAAAAAAAGTCTCTTAATATTTGTATCTTTTTTTGCCACAATTACAAGTGTTAGTTGAAGTTGGTGAGCAAAACAATGAACATAGAAGACATACTCATTATCTTTTAATATAAGTGTTTTTAACCCAATAAACTGACCTCACATATTACTCACACCATCATAAACTTGTCCACGTAATCTTGATATGCTCAAATTGTATTTAGAGAAATATTTCAATTCTCATCTTTAGTGATAAAGCAGTCGTATTCATGACATGCATAATGCTTAGTAGACGCTCAACGACACATCCTCTTTTATTTATATAGTGTAAGATAATTGTCATCTGCTCTTTGTTGGATCCATCACGAGCTTCATCAACTAATATAGAAAAAAAAAGTAAT
>WYDK02000026.1:958750-979548 GCA_009867345.2 Toxicodendron radicans | reverse complement strand
TAATATAGAAAAAAAAAGTAATCTCCAAGATCACTAATTAATTTGTTGATGGTTTCAACTGCAAATGCATTGATTATGCCTTTTTGAATACTAGGAGCGATCAATTTATCATCTCTAGGAGCATTCTCCAATGCTACTAATCTATATTATTTATTTTGCTCAGTTGTATAGAGTAAAAGTTCAAGAAAGTTTTCCCTATTCATTGAATTATCAGACTCATCATGGCCACGAAAAGGCAATCATTGCCGAAGAATAAGCCGACTAGCAAAAATTGATCATTTCAACCGAATACAATAATCTTATCTCTGTAGGTTAGATTTCTTATTAATAATTGTACTCACATGCTGCTTTTGGTTCCTCAAAGCTTGACAATTTTTCAAAGTTTGGTTATGATAGTTGTTTCGACCAATGTTCAAAAAATCGGACCGAACAGTGAACCGATTAGGGGGACGGTTCACGGTCGAACCGGTTGGGTCGGACGGTCGAACCAGTGATATAAGCATGACATTGCAAATATTATTTTCAAATTATAATAATATATCCATTTCCATTCCCATTCCTCCCACCTGAACAAAACTCTATGACAATACAAGATAAATGGGACATTTCAAATTTAGCTTAAAGACTACACAAAAATGGATGGTCTAACATTTTAAAGATCTTCTTCTCCATTTCTGGTCTTTGAACTTTTTTCTTCATAACCAATGCCTCTTTATTCACCACCTTCATCGCATACAAACAATGCTTATCATCTCCACCAATAATCTTAGAGTGGTGAGGTTTGAGAGTTTAGGTTATCTAGTGAAGATTTAGAAGTTGGAATTCTAAAGACAGGCGACTAAAAGTCTAAAACTACTACTAGTTTCACTGCTCATTGAGCTTGAATTTATTGTTGTATCAAGTATCAACGTCTGATGAGTCTATTGCCATTTTATTTCTCTCTTTAAAAGAGAGAGATTGAAGGTCGAATTTGATTGAGAAAAGGAATTTAAATTGAACTTTTTTCTATAACGTATTGAAAATGAATCAGATACCTAAAGTGGAAGGAATGGAAGTGAAAGATTGACAATTAGGGATCGACTTTTTTTAATTTAGTTTTAGGTTTAGTGAACCGGTTGGTTGGACCGTGAACCGGTTGGTTTTAGGTCAGTCCAACCCGATTCAATTGGGTTCAACTCATGAAACGGTTTTTAGCTATGATCGGACCGATTTTCTGACTGGTTCGTGGTTGGACCAGTCCGGTTTTCTAAACAGTGGTTAGGACCTCCAAAATGATATTTAAAATTTTCAAATCTCTTCCAATTGTGAAACCCATCAAGAACAAAAGAATCACCGCCACTTTGCTCACCTTTATCTGGTTTGAAAAGATAACAACAGAAACAATTTATATGCATCATCATTTTCAACATTGTATTCCAACCAGTAAGGATGTTTGGTCAAACCAAGAATATTGGAAACTCCGTTCATGATCACCAGATTTTGATTTGGGAAACTTATAGCCGCGAGGTTGACAAAGACCCTTTTGTAGATAACGCATTCTCACTTGGTCTAGAACATTAGCATGATAAAATGTAATTTTTGGTCGAAATTTAGGATCAGAAGGAAGATTTTCCAAGTCAACTTTAAAGCAGTTTTTTTTTTTTTACGAATGTTGGTTTTCATTATCATTGACACTAGAAGAAAGTTGAGATGTCTCAGCAATTGACTTTCTTTTAAAATATTTTTCCATATATATTTAAATACAAATAAATAAAATTATATAAATACAAAGAAATAAATTAACTCACAAATTTAATTCTATAAAAACTATGGAAATTCTAAAATTTCCAACTATTTTTTTTTTATCTTTTCCATAGTATTCATATAAATAATTATTGGTCTTAAATAATCAATCAATTATATCACTTCTTAATGTTCTATTAATTTAGACCAAACTCAAAATATTTAAGCTACCCATGTCACTAGCATTGTATAAACTTTGTTACAAAATTCATATAACAAAATTCATCAATTCAAATTAAAACCACAAAACAAATTAAAAAGTTCACCAATTCAAATTACAGCCATAAAAGAAATTAAAAAAAAATTTACCTCAATCCTCAAACAAATTGAGGTCAAAATGAAGCCATGATTTGAGTATTGTTGCCTCCTTGATTCTATATTTCTATAATCTATATATTATTTTTCTTTCAAATTTTGGGACCACAATCATCTATCACAAAATATTATCTAAAAACTTTCACTTTTTTCCTATAATTCTTTCAATAAAAAATTCAATGCTAATACACACAAATAAAAGAAAAGTATTGCACAAAAAAAAAAGTAACTAACCAGAGAGAAAAATAGTCTAATTAAGCCCCTGAGTGAAAGTGTGAAATAACTGATAAAATTTTGTTGAAGTCTAAAGGATTAAGCAGAGGAAGACGTGAGGTTTTGCAAGTTTTGTTACAAAATTGAAGGCGGGGTAGGACTTTTTAATATAAAAATTGAAAATTGAACCAAATTTTATCAAATGTATTAATATTTAAAAGAAAAAAATTAAGGGTGAATCAAATCAAATCTTGTAAGATATATAACATATTAATATTTTTTTTTTAAATTTGATGGCACACTCAACTTACTCTGCATCCTCCCCTAATTATATAGATAAATGATATATGAAGTTAAAATTTTACTTCATTATAATATCAGTAAAAGAGTGATATCAAATTATCACAATTGATTAATAGAGTCTACACCGTTTGTAAAACGATGTAATTTTTATATTTTGATAGTAAAGGTTTTAGAAACAAAACATGAAGAACAAACATTCCAAACTTAGAGTGTTATATAATACTAATAAAGTGATATCAAATTAAGAAAAAATATAATCATATTAATGTTTGAAATTGAATTATACTTTTAAGTGCTCCACAGAAGAGAGCTGTGATCGAGTCATCCTTTACAAATAAGATTGGGGGTATTATAGTCTTTCAGTACAGAAAATGGTTATATTGTATATTTAATAAGACAGGATGAATAAGGTGGTCATTTTAAAATAAAATATATAGTCATTAATTTTTTAATTTTTATTCTTTCATCTTCCCTCCGCCTCTCCAGAAAAAGAAAAATGTCGAAGATAGTACAGCCGATAGGGCAAAAGAGACTGACGAACGTGGCGGTGGTTCGTCTGAAGAAGCACGGGATTCGCTTCGAAATCGCTTGCTACAAGAACAAGGTCCTCTCTTGGCGTTCCGGCGTGTAATTTCTCTCAACTCTCTTTCTCTTTCTCTTTCTTTCTTTCTTTCTTTAATTAATTGTTTCTTGTTAATTCAACATAAATGTTTTACGAGATTTGGTATTAAAATAGGGAGAAAGATTTGGATGAAGTGTTGCAGTCACAGACTGTTTATTCAAATGTTTCAAAAGGAATTCTTGCCAAGTCTAAAGATTTGATTGCGGCCTTCGGTACTGATGATCAGAGTAAAATCTGTTTGGAGGTCGGTGAATTGAAAATCACTTCATTTATATTTTTAGTTCGTTTTATTTGACTGTGAGTGAAATTATGCTTTGTGATTGTAGATTTTGGATAAAGGAGAGCTTCAAGTCGCTGGGAAGGAGAGGGAATCTCAGTTATCGAATCAGTTTCGGGATATTGCAACAATTGTTATGCAGAAGACCATCAATTCTGAAACTAATCGCCCTTACACTATCAGTATGATTGAGCGGCTTATGCATGAAACTCATTTTGCTGTTGATCCTAATAGCAGTTCGAAGAAGCAGGTGAACTGGTTCTTTTGGCTATACGTTTATCTAAAATTTGATGTAATCTTTTGAAAATTAGTGTAATTTTCATGTTCTATTGTAGTTGTAGATAGTCCCATTTTTTTTATGTGATTTAAAATTATATTGCAGCTTCTAAATTATAGTGGACCATCGTTTTCCCTAAGGTTTGGGCTGAGTGGTTAAAGCCTTTGGTTTAAACCATGTGATCAATGGTTTGAATTTTTCTAAGTCCACCTGCCCACTAGTTTCCTAACTACCAAGATTGTAGAATTCAGTAATAATCCTATTCCTAGATTTAAATTTCAGTGAACTCATGAGAAAGGTTGGGGATTTATAGGTGATAAAAAAAATGTACCAATGCTTTTGTTAATGTGTCCTCACTCCTATAAATTAACTTATGCAGTTTATAGCTTCTTTTGTCAATGTCAACAGTCTAGTGTAACAGACTGAATGCCTGTAGTTGACTGTTAATTATGTATTACCCGAAAGAAATAAGCATATGATAGGAACCCACTCCAATCCTTCAAACAAGAAGAAGCCAACAACACGCAAAACAAACAAGAACCCAGAAAATAGCAAGAACACAGCAAAACTCAGGAAAATAGAAGTTATATATATATTGATAAAGATCAAACACTACACCAGATATGAACAGCCAAAGCTCACCAACACAATTCAATGAAAACAAAGATAACAAAACAAAGAAAAAAATAACAAAGGCCTGTTGGACTTCGAGGGCCAGCACCTCCCCTTAATTCCCCTTTTAACTTTTCTGGACATCCTTTCAATATCACTCCCTTTTATTCTACTGATCTCCCTCACCATAACAGAATCCCTCTGTTGAGACTCCAAATAAACGTAAATGGGAGGAGAAACAAAAAGGAAACCAAGGCCTCAGACAGAAAGTTGGGTTCATGTCATGATATGTGGCGTGTATTTAGAAAGACAGATGGCATCATCAGATTGCTACAAGACAGATTCAGTTATATTGAGAGAGTGGCAGTAGAATAAAAGGGAGAAAATTCAGAGGATGTGGGTATTGAGAAAAGTAAATAGGGGAATTTGGGTTGGGGAGATGTTGGCTCTCGAAGTCCAGTTAGGTCATTCTAATTTCACTGTTGTTTTGCTTATTTTGAGTAGTTTTTGTTCTTGATTGTTGAGAGTTTATTTTGTTTATTGTTGTGTTGGACTGGATTGTTGTGAATAGAAGTTTCATTTTGATGAAGATTATTTGTGTTGCTTTGTGTGTTGTGGTGACAATTTGAATTCTAGGTTTGAGTGATTGAGTAGTTTGGGTGTTGTGTGTGTGAAACTTTGGTGTCTAAGTGAGAGTTATTGAAGGAAGAATTGGGTTTCCATCAAAGTGGTATCAGAGCAGGTTAGATTGGTATGGTTAGGACAAGAATGAAAAAAAGAATCGAGAATGTAGAAAGTTATTTGGGACCAATCAAGGAATGTATGTTGGAAATGCAAGCTTGGATGAGACGAAAGGATGAGGAAGAAACCAAGAGAGCTGAGAGGGGTGGTTTGACGGAAAAAACAGGAAATCAAGGTCCAAACTAGGAAGATGTTAATGGAGAGACGATGAACACATAGAGACCATGGGCAGAGTTCGATGGCCGAAAACTGGAGATGCCGCTCTTTGCTTGGGAGGATTTGTATGGGTGGTTGTTTAGAATTGAGCGATACTTCAATGTTTACAAAATCGCCGAGAACGAGAAGTTGGCCAAGGTGGCCGTTTGTATTGAGGGTGACACAATCAATATGTTCCAGTGGATGGAGGTGCGAGCTCCAGTGACGACATGGACCGCTTTTAAACTCGCCTTGCTTCATCGGTTCAGTGGCTCACAAGAAGCAGGACCATACGAGGCGCTGATGGGACTCCGAAAGACTGATACAGTGGAAGAATATCGTCGAAAATTTGAGGCGTTGTTGGCTCCTTTTCACGAAGAGAAGGAGGATATATTATGGGCAACCTTCATCAATGGCCTTAGGCAAGATAATAAGGTTGAAGTACGTTTGGGCCAGCCCAATTCCTTAATACAATTGATTGAATTGGCCCAGAAAATTGAAGAAAAGAACTGGGCTTTGGATGAAAGGAAACTTGGGCTTAAAAAAGTTGCTAACCCAGTTGGGCTGAGTGGATTCAATAGGTGGAATAAGGGGTTTACTTCAATTGGGTCAGGTCAAATGCAAGTGAGTTGAGGTATCCAATTAATGTACAAAATGTCGCAAATTCCAGACCCATTAATGAGCAATTGCGATCGACAAACTCTAGTTCGGTGAATTCTTGGCCTGGAACGAACGATCTACGACGACAATCCCAATCGACAGTCAATGGGTAAGCAGATCATCAGTGTAACGATCTTCAGTCTCAAACACCAATTTTAGAAGCCAATACTCATTTAAGCAAATGCCCGAGTTTGAAATCCAGGGAGCGTGGGCTGTGCTTTCGGTGTGATGCCAATTTTTTTCCGGGGCATTCTAATTGATGAAGATGAGGCAAATGATGACCCAGACGATAGAGTTGAGGTAAGTAATACTAATGATGAATCCTCCCAAGATGATGTTGAACTCTCTATTAGTTCTGTTGTGGGAATTATGGGCCCAAAAACTATGAAGTTGAAAGGGAAAATTAAGGGAGAAGAAATCATTGTTATGGTGGATAGTGGAGCTTCGCATAATTTCATTAGTAAGGGAATTGTTGAGAGGTTACGATACTTATTGAAAGAACTCAATCCTTTGGAGTCAGAGTGAGCGATGGGTATAGAGTGAAGAGTGAGGGGGAGTGTCGGGGTGCAAGACTTGATATTCAAGGGATTGAGATTGTGCAGAATTTTTTCCCGTTTGATATGAACAGTGCTAACGTGGTTTTAGGAATGGCATGGCTGGAAACTTTAGGACAGACTATGGTGGACTGGAAATCACAAGTTATGAACTTTCGAATGGGAAATAGTTCAGTGAAGTTGGTTGGTGATCCGACTTTAAGTAAGACCTTGATTACACTAAAGGCTATGTTTAAGACAATTGAGAGTGAAAGGCAGGGGTACTTGGTGGAATTTGGAAGTTTGCAGTATCAGATAGAGGATGAATCAGAAATAGATAGTTGCCTAAAACCTGTTTTGGATCGATTTCAAACCGTGTTTAACCTCTTACCAGGGCTCCCTCCAATCCGAAACCATGATCATTCCATACGACTTATACTTGAAGCCCAACCCCCAAACATTAGGCCTTACCATTATTATCATTGTTTTAAAAATCGGACCGGTTTGGGACCCGGTAAAGTTATCGGGTCCTGGTCGGACCAGTCAGACTGGTCAAACCATTGGTTTGATCGCTAATCCAAAAAGTTTGAAACCTTACAAATACACCCCTAAAACATGCACATTAGTCCCATAGGTTTGAAATATATCAAATACACCCCTGGATCAACTTTGGTTTTGATTTTTCCGGCCAAAATTCAATCCGATGCCACCATCGAAACCACCGTCATCCACTCTACAAAACCCCTCTAACCCCAACACTTGGTATCCTCCCGTTCGTCGGTCGTGACTCACGACTCTTGTTGAATTTTAAGGCCAAATTCTGGCTTTTTTCGGCGTCTAACATTAAATCCAAGACCACCCATTTAACCACAGTCCTTCACTCTATAAAAGCCCTCTAACCCCAAAACTTAGTTGCCCATCTTTAGCCTGCGATTAAACTAGGGTTTTGAGTGAATAGTTAAATTTGAAACCCGGACCGGAGATGTTGGAGGGTCCCGGTCCGACCGGCCGGTACGGTCCGGGTTTTAAAACAATGATTATCCCTACTACCAAAAGAATGTAATTGAGAAGTTGGTTGCCGAGATGTTAGCTTCCAGAATTATAAAGCCCAATCTTAGCCCATTTTCGAGTCTGGTGTTGTTGGTTAAAAAGAAGAATGGTGGCTGGCAGTTTTGCATAGATTATAGAGCTCTAAATAAGATCATGGTTCTGGATAAGTTTCCCATTCCCTTAGTTGATGAGTTTTTTGACGAATTGGGAGGAGCTTTGGTTTTTTCCAAATTGGACTTGAAATCCGGCAAACATCAGATTTGAGTTAAGGAGGAAGATTCTCCCAAAACGACTTTTTGGACTCATGAAGGACATTATGAGTTCTTGGTTATGCCATTCGGATTGACAAACGCCCTAGTAACCTTTCAAGCCTTAATGAATGACATCTTTCATCCATACCTTCGAAGATTCATTTTGGTATTCTTTAACGATATCTTGGTCTATAGTCGAACCATGGAAGATCATGCACAACATTTAGCCATTGCTCTTCTCACACTTATAGATAACCAACTAGTGGTTAATAAAAAAAATGCTTCTTCGGACAGCAGAGGTAGGAATATTTGGATCATTTTATCTCGGCGGATGTGGAGGCAGTGGATCTTGCCAAGATCGATAGTATTTCGCAATGGCCGGTTCCAAGAGATATTAGGGCACTACGGGGTTTTCTGGGGCTGACAGGTTATTACAGGAGATTTGTCAATGGCTATGGAAAATCGCTACTCCCTTGACTTCGTTGCTTAAAAAAGATGCCTTTGGCTGGTAGCCTGAAGCCCAGAAGACTTTTGAGGAACTCAAACAGATTATGACTACTGTACCAGTGTTAGCCATGCTTGATTTCTGTAAGAAGTTTGTGATTGAGACAGATGCTTCAGGCAGTGGGTTAGGGGCAGTTCTTATGCAGGATGGGAGACCCTTGGCGTTTTTGAGGAAAGAGTTGTCTTTGAATTCGAAACTTAAATCAGTATATGAGAGAGAATTAATGGCTTGGCTATTTTGGCTGTTCAGAAATGGCGCCACTATCTGTTGGGATGACGTTTCTTTATTCGAATAGATCAACGCAGTTTGCATATTTTAACAGATCAACGATTATTGGGAAAGGAGCAACAAAAATGGGTGGTTAAACTGTTGGGATTGCATTTTGATATTCAATACAAACCCGGGAAAGAGAACAAGGTGGCCGATGCCCTGTCTCGAAGAGGTGAAAACATGGAACTCAATGGTTTGTTAGTTAGTTGTTTCACGTGGTTAGAAGAATTAGAAAATGCCATTCAGCATGATAATAAGCTCTATTGCATTGTACAAGTGCTATTTATCAATCAGAATAGATGACCACCATATTAGTTGGTAGGGCATCATCTTATGTTTCATGGACGCTTAGTTTTACCAAGCAAGGGATCTCACATATCAAGACTCTTACATGATTTTCACTCATCCCCAATTGGAGGTCACTCAAGATTCTTCCGGACTTATAAATGGCTAACCGGGGTAGTGTATTGGGAGGGTATGAAAAATGATGTTAAAAACTATGTTGAGTCTTGTGCCGTGTGTCAGTAGAAGAAGTACCAAGCCTTGAGTCCTACTGGGTTATTACATCCGCTCCCCATCTGTGCTCAGGTTTGGGAGGATATTTCTATGGATTTCATTTCTGGACTTCCAAAGGCAAATGGGGTGGACACGATTTTGGTGGTTGTTGACAAATTAACTAAGAATAGCCATTTTCTCACATTGAAGCACCCTTGTACCGCCAAAGACGTCGCAGCATTGTTCATTATAGAAATTGTTAAGACTCCATGAGTTTCCTTGCTCAATTGTCTTTGACAGAGACCGGGTCTTCATTAGTCATTTCTTGGCTGAATTGTTTAAACGGTCTGGAACACAATTGCGGATGAGTTTGGCATATCATCCTCAGACTGATGGCCAGTCCGAAGTAGTTAACAGGTGTGTGGAAACGTATCTTCAATGCTTTGTGGGAGATCAGCCCCGTCATTCGCCTAAATGGATATCTTGGGCGGAGTTTTGGTATTCCATCACTCCACGGGAATGACCCCTTTTAGGGCACTTTATGGGCGAGATCCTCCAGTTCTTCTTAAATATTCAGCGCAGGTGTCAACCGTTGATGAAGTGAACCTTCAACTCCAAGACCTCAATCATATCCTAGAAGAATTGAAGACTAATCTCATCAAGGCCCAGGATAGAATGAAATGTTTTGCGGATACCAAGCGAAGAGAAGTTAACTTAGAAGTTGGTGAACTGGTTTATCTCAAATTACAGCCTTATCGTCTGCGTTCCCTTGCTTATTGGTACAATGAGAAGCTCAGTCCTCAGTTTTACGGTCCTTATAGGATCCTTGAAAAGATTGGAGCAGTGACCTACCGCTTGGACTTACCTCCCACAGCCCGTATCCACAACATTTTCCATGTGTCGCAGCTCAAACAAACCAAATTTCCACCCTCAAATGTTCAGCCCATTCCTCCACACCTTAATGCGGATCTTATATTGGAGGTGGAACCAGAAGCAGTTTTGCAAACTAGGAAGCTGCTCAATGGCACTTTCGAGGTCTTGATCAAATGGAAAGGCTTGCCGTTCTATGAGAATACTTGGGAAGACGTTACCACCATCAATCTCCAATTTCCCTCCTTCCACCTTGAGGACAAGAAGGGAACCAAGGCGTAAGACAGAAAATTGGGTGCATGTCATGATATGTGGCTTGTATTTAGAAGGACAGATGGCATCATCGGATTGCTACAAGACAGATTCAGTTATATTGAGAGAGTAGCAGTAGAATAAAAGGGAGAAAATTCAGAGGATGTGGGTATTGAGAAAAGTAAAAAGGGGAATTTTGGGTTGGGAAGATGCTGGCTCTCGAAGTCTAGTTGAGTCATTCTAATTTTACTGTTGTTTTGCTAATTTTGAGTGTTTCTGTTCTTGATTGTTGAGAGTTTATTTTGTTGAGTTTATTGTTGTGAATAGAAGTTTCATTTTGACGAAGATTATTTGTGTTGCTTTGTGTGTAGTGGTGACAATTTGAATTCTAGGTTTGAGTGATTGAGTAGTTCGGGTGTTGTGTGTGTGAAACTCTGGTGTTTGAGTGAGAGTGATTGAAGGAAGAATTGGGTTTCCATCACCCTCATTCATCCATTCTCCTAATGCCATCTGTCCCTCCTAAAACAACCTTAACATCACACTCACAAAGGACTTTCCTGCCTGCCAAAGCTACCACAATCCTCTACTTCACGCCCCTATATCTCCTACCATAAACCAGCATGTTAGGGGTCTCATCAGCATATAACTTAGCAATTAGCGTTAATGGCATTCAACTATTGTATATAAGCCGGGGTAATGAATTTTTATTAAGAAAGCTTGGGCTTGGGGTTGTGGTACAAATGAACAAGTTGAGATAAGCCAATAGACAAGCCAAACTTAAATAGCTTAAGAATGGTTGGTATATATGCAACCATAATGATTTTTGACAAATGTAACATTACTGTTTGTGGGAATTGATGTGGAAGTATACTTCACGCTTTTAGTTCTCTGGCTAATAGTATGTCTTATGCAGGCATTAGAAGTCATCCGTGAGCTTCAGAAACATTTTCCAATAAAACGATCTCCAATGAGAGTACGACTCACACTTCCAGGACAAAATTCTTCTTCGCTTATGGAGAAACTAAATGCATGGAATGCTAGCATTGTCTCAAAAGATGAATCTGGAAGTCAGCTATCTATTGTAAGTGTTTTTCCATATTTATGAAGTACATTGTGTTGCCCACAATGACAGTTTTGATTTAATCATTGTCACCTTCACATGAAGTCTTATCGTAATTTGCTTGAAGCAAGGTACTTGTTTAAATTTTGAAATACAGTTTATGCACATGGTAGTTGAATAAATAATCTATACATGCAAAGAATAGATGAAGAACAGGGTGGTTTAAATCCATCTTCTAGAATGGACACTTATGTTACATGAAGGTAGAAGTTTTGAGATGATTAGAGACCAAATTTCTGGAACTACTCTGCTCTTGTGCTACATCTACTTCATATTACAGTTTAGTTGACGCTCACAAACTATTTTGAGAAAGAATTAGACGATGCTGCTAAATATATGCATTATCATAGAAGTTCAATTGTCATAAATTTTAAAGCTTAAATTGGAAAATCAGATAATTTTACTCTTGATAAGTGCTGAAACTTCTTAGTACATGTCTCATATAGTTCACCCTTATTGTTCTCTATCACCTCAAAAGGACATAGTCATAAATAAACATTCAGGATGCCTGGTGTTGACCCATGAAAGTACAGATCTGTGTTGACATCTCTACTATAACTCTAGTTGCTGCTTTACTCAGATTTTGTTCAGGACTAAGGCATATTAGCTGGCTGGATGATTGGTGGCAGTTGTCTAGTTAGCATTATTTTTCTGGTTTGAGAACCATAAAAAGTCTTGTATAATTGTTGAGCACTATTATTTTTAATTTATTTTTTTTGAATTCTTATTTTTTTCAAATTAGGAAAGTTGATCTGTTGGTTACTTGATGCAGTAATAATTGATAACCCAATTTTTTGTTGAAACTCTCTATTGTATATTGAGTTTCACTTTATTTTTTGTCCAAATTTCTAAGATATTATGTGTTTGATGCTCCTTTGATAAGCTTTGTGTGGCCAAATACACAATGATTAATCTTTTATCTTTGTGGAGTTAGATCTTTTAAATTTCATTGCTGTGCAGATATGTGAACTGGAACCTGGTCTCTATCGAGATTGTGATGCTCTACTGAGGAGTCTGCAGGGCAGGTTGGAAATCCTTGCAGTGTCTGTGCATGCAGAAGGGGATACAAGTATGGATCATTACGATGATCATGAGGATGTTCCACCCCACCAACCCAAGGCACCTCCTGATGCTGTGCAACAACTGAGCAAGAGAATTGAGAAACAAACTCTCTCTACCGGAAATGAGAACGCTGAGGGGGATGTAAAGCAAAACAAGTGTAGCACATGCAATGCGTATGTGGGCGATGCCAAGCAGTATAGGGATCACTTTAAGAGTGAATGGCACAAGCACAACCTTAAACGCAAGACCCGGCAACTCCCTCCCCTCACTGCAGAAGAGTGCTTGGCTGACATGGAAATGGATGACTCAAAATCAGATTTGAAGGACTATTCATTTTGATAAGGAGGGGTGAGCAAGGTCTGCCTAGAGTTTCCGGCACACTTTTTTTAGGTGGTTTTATTTGGGATATGAGCGAACTCGCCTGTAGAATTTTAGACTGGCGTAAATTATAAACTATGATATGTAGAAATTATACTGGCAGAAATTATAAACTATGATATAAAAAGGGTACTTTAAATAATATTGGATCACAAGCCGAGCAATATAGAGCAAAATAGGGCCTGCTTTAAATACATTGGATCACAAGCCATGGGGCCGAAGATGCATAATGAATGGATCAGAAGCTTATGGTGAGGAGTCGTTGAATTTGCAGCGAAGAAAATCTTGCTTCCCTTTAGATTCTCCAAATTGAAAGTTCACCAAAAAATTATGAGCCACATGAATTTGTGCACTTGCACCACCTTACAAATTTTGTGACCCTATCCACTTGTCAAAATCAGAAAATCCAAACAACATGAATTTGAAAGGAGAAAAAAAAACCTAAAACACCAAGGCCACATCTTCTTCTACTGATTATTATTCACACCCTATCAAAACTTCAATACCAACTGTGAACAGAAATTCACTCTACAAAAGAAGAAAGACAAGAATGGCTCTGGAGAAGTGTTTTCAAGTTAACACAATGTATACTACTAGAGCTGGTGTGGTGCAATGTTGCCAACCATTTTCAACTATAGAAAAGCTTCATATTCCTACCAGTAAAGGATTTAATAAATCCAATTTATCATTCACTTCACCACCCTTATCTCTCACTCATTCCCTCAGAACCACAACCAGAAAACCCTTGATTGTTTGCAAAGCTCGTGAAGCTGTGGATGAAGGTAAGTATTATTTTTCCCATAACATATCATCCATTTAAAAAAAATTGAACATCTTTACATATATTTGTTGGTGTGTTTGCATACAGTTCAAGCGGTGACAGATTCTAACTGGGAAAACCAGGTAATAGCAAGTGCTAATCCAGTTCTGGTGGAGTTTTGGGCGCCTTGGTGCGGACCATGCAGAATGATAGCGCCAGTTATCAATGAATTAGCCAAAGAATATGCAGGAAAGCTTTCTTGTTTCAAGGTCAACACTGATGACTGTCCAAATATTGCAACTCAATATGGCATTAGGAGCATTCCCACTGTGCTCTTCTTCAAAAATGGAGAGAAGAAAGAGAGTGTTATTGGAGCTGTGCCCAAGACTACTTTGTCTGCAACTATAGAAAAATATCTAGAGAATTGATACTTATCAAAATCTTTTTCAAGGTTGTATGAATAACATTAATGCAAGTTGTCATTCATTCCCAAGTGTAGGAGTTCCTTCCTCTCTTGAATATGTGAATACTGTTATGAGTTCATTTTCTTGATGATAATTTCTGTGGGATTAAATTCACATCTTCATTTGCCCTTTCATTTTCGTGAAAGAAAAATAAGAAGCAGCAGTAAGCCAAACCCGATGTCTATGTAGTTCAAGCGAGATGGGTACGATTAAAAAATTTGGACTTGAATTGTAAACGTTTTGGAAGATTCAAACTAGAAGAAAAAACATTATTCCTAAATTAAGTGTTGATTCCTTGCTTCTCAAAGTCAAATTGATGAACGGTTAATGGGTTAGTTATATAGTGAAGAGGGTTGGTTGATTTATATGTTGTCATAGCTGCTACTGCATAAAGTTTAAAAGAATGGAGAATTGAAATCAAATTAATTATTCTCTTGGTGATATGGAACTGTAATGTTTAAGGGTATATTTTTTTCCTTAAAATAAACAACAAACAGAGAAATACAGACATTCTAGGGTGCTCATCTAATCTAAGATTCTCTCATCTATAATTTTATTATATTGAAAACATAGTATACAGGTGTTTGTCATGTCTGTCTGCTCAGTTTGACCTAAAGTTTGTTGTTCGGACAAGGTGCTAAAAACCAAAAAATTATAAAAGAATCATTCATTGTAAGGGACAAACATAACCCTCTATAAGGCTACAGTTCCATTAAGCATATATATCATGGATAACAGTTCAAAGAAATTTATGAAGCAATTGAATGAATATTTGATTATGGGATTGAAAAAGAGTAGTTGATACAGAGAGACGGGGAAGAAATCTTAAATATTAGCACTAAAGAAGAGATGAGGAAAGTAGTAGTATACTGATCGAGCTCCCAGACAAAGCCAGAAAATACACTCCCTAGTTTACAAAAGACTTAAAGAGGGGACAATTGAACAAAGAAAAGCACAAGCTCCACCATTACCAGAAACACAGTTGACCCTCTTTCTTGAATTCCCATCCCAAAGATTGTTAGTGGAATTATGTGACTATTGAATCATAAATCAGGAAAAACAATTAGAAGAATTGAAGCAACTCAGGATGACTTAACATTTCATTGATAAAACACTATGCTATATGTTTTACTTTTTGGAATTAGTACAAAGTGGGAGGGAATGGATGCCCTGAACTATTATGTCATGTACCGTTCTTTGTGATCTGCACAGGGCCACCAGGCAAGCAAATTTGCCGATTCTGATTCTCTTTCTCATGCTGGCTGCTGCTGCATAAGCAGCCATAATCAACAACCCAGAAGCATCATTTGTCCGGTAGATCCTTTTAAGGGGATGGTTTCCAATCAAATTGAAGATTATTAAAACCATTAACAGCTCCAAGACCACTAAGTAGCTGGTTCCCCAAATCCTGCTGTTGATGATTCATGCTTTGATCTCGAGAAGGCATTGTCGTCATGCCTACCCTTCCGTTCATCATGGAGTTATTACCCATTGCAGTTCTGACTCCATTAACCATTGCAGACTGGCCAAGTCCGCCACCCATGTTGCCAAATCCAGTACTCCCAATACCTGAATTATTGTTGACTGTCCCATTTCCCACGAGGCCATTACCAGTATTGAGAACTGTATTGTTACCTGTTGGTAAAATCCCATTAACATTTTTAACGTCATTTCCCATTGAACCGACACCAACCATGCCACCCCCACCATTAAGTTGGCTGCACATTATCATTTCGTGTATGATTTTCTGGACAGCGTTTTGAGAGTCACTCGGGTCAGTCTCAGTAGAAAGAGCTGGTTGTTGCACTGAGATATTGGCTGGTGAACTTGTAGAACTCATGTGATTGGCAGCTGTTAAGGCACTGTGAGATGTTTGCGGGGGATTGTTAGATGAGGAAGGTGTTGGTGATTGGAATGGGGAAGGGTTTTGCGCCTGAGCAATAGTATTAGAAGATCCAGGCGATGGAATCTGTACTGAACTTCCACCATAAGGACTGCTTGCATTATTCATAGTATTTTGCTGTCGAGAGTTCATAGAATTCTGGTGAAGAAGTCCAACAATAGTGCTGGCCGAGGTGGATGCAGATGCAGGGTTGAGTGAGTTATTTACACTAGCCACACCATTGCTAGCAGCAAGTTGCATTGCATTGGCCTGGACAGAGCTCTGATCGCCATTTGAGTTGGGGGCCACTGATTGCTGTTGCTGTAACTGATCCTCAGGCTGTTGTGTTTGACTGTGAAACCCAGAAGAAGCACTTGTTCGTCGGGGGAACTTAGCCAAGCTCTCTACAAGAATCAAACCACATGATGCTTAATATATCCTGAAATTGCCTTGAGACCAAAATAATGTAAAACTAAAACTTATCCAGTTTTGAAGTAACAGGATTCTTTATTTCTTTATATTATGTATAAAAAAACCATGGAGTAGAATTTTTTTTCACGCAACTACATGGAGAAAGCACCCCTTTCTATAGCTTCTTATTAGCACTACAAGTAGTGAAGCTACATCCAACACATCACAATTACTATATATGAATCAAGGCTAGGTGAATGAAGAGGCTTTAAAGATTCTCTAGCTACCTTCTCACAACTACACATCCAGCAAAATAAGTGAAGAGATAAAAAAAAAAAAAGGAAAAAAAAATGATAATGATAATGATAATGTAGTTTTTTCAATTCTTACCCATAGGTCCAGTCCCCGTCTCTCGACTGTAGTCAATCAAGTCTTTCATACTATTAACCACTTCCGATATCTGTAACATGCCCATGAAGTGACAAAACAATCAATAAGGCAGCAAACAGACTTTCATAATATAGTTCTTCTAATGAAGTAATTTTACAACAATTCTACCACATCTTATAAAAGATATAAGTTAAGAAAAAAAACCATGATGGTGATGAAACAGAGTTAATTAAATAATGAATTGACACAATTGGACATGAAAAGTTAATAACAGTAAGAACATTTTCTTTTTTCATCAATATAACAAAATATTTATCACTAATATGCAATAAGTATCAAGAAAACTTAGTAATTTTCACCCTAAGCAGCAAGAAAAGCATATACCCAGCCCAAATTCACTGAACTAAGCAATGCCTCAAAGCTAAAGATATTGAGGCATACTACGCATACATCATTTCTCATATATCATTATATGACAAAAGGTGATTGGATTGGAATTTATTTTTAATTTAAAATCATCCAATCATCTTTTGCCACATAATAATGTATGGTAAATGATGTATAAAAATGATGTATGTGTAGTATTACCCAAAGATATTTATGTTCCCCAAAAATTAGCACTGAAATTATAAATCTCCTGTTACTCAGCAACTGGGTATTGTAAAATGAGGAAAATACCCAAATTAATAAATACAGACCAATATAGGTATCATTATGCCATATCGACCATAAAAGATAAAGGACATCACCTGAAGACATCGAACATATCTCTTTGTATATCCTAGATCATTAACCAATGGCACTTCTAATGCTTTCGCCAATTGCCGAGCCGATGCAACAAACCTAAGCAGAAAAACTCGTTATAATCGTAACAAAGCATTACAGAACGGACATTATAGAAAAACAAAAATTCAATCAACCATTATGAGCAACAGCCCTTAAATATATCCTAATTTCCTTCATCAGAAACTTCTCTTCCTATGTACAATAGATAGTAACCATGGGTGCGGCTGTCTTGCACTGAATGCCACCCATATTCCTAGCATGTCACATCATCTCCATGTGCATTTAAGAACATGAACCATTCCCAAATATTTAATTCCTCTTAAATCTAACTAGTTCTCCAGCTCAGTGTCTATATATAAAACTGTATGCCATAAATGAAGAGAAATGACAATTATTCTCCAATGCTTCTGGCACATGCTCAGAGAAGTCCACATAAGAGAAGGTTTAAATTTATCGATTACATGAAGCTAGCAAATACACAATTTGATTGTTCAATTTCAATAGTGTGCCATACATGTCTAGTACAAGTGCCAAAATAAAAAGATTTTCCATTTGGATGATGACAATTTCATGTGTGATCAAACTTCCAACTTTCAACTTAAACACAGAAGTAACAGCACAGAGTTTTGTATAAATTATAGAAACAAGTAAACAAAGCACCAATAGACTTACATATTACAATTATTTTGTAATTCTGTGACAGATAAACTAGATGATGCATTTTGAGTAGCAGCCTGGTATTTTTGAGCTGCAGAGCCGAGCTGAGTAACCTGCACAACAGACAATAACTGGTCAGATATGAACCACAGCCTCTAAGTAGCAACATTGAAATAAAATTCCCGTATGCATCAGAACATCCAGTAAAAACCTCTAACCTTCTAATTTAATTAGAATTGTTATAGTGAATAGAAATTGAGGATGCTTTGGATGCAAATGCAACTGAGAGCACTAAGGGTCCAGACTCAGGAAGGATGTATATAAAATGCCATCCACAGAATCCAATAAAAAAATCAACAGAACTCAAATAATTATTCTCAATTACTGCCAGTATTAGGTATGATCCAACACACATAAGAAAAACTGAATAAGTAAAATGACAAAGCAACCCAATATAAAAGGAAAAACAGTTTAAAATTACCCAAAAAAGAAATCATTAATGGAGCATTTTGCTTTGCATCTCATTAAAAAACTTTCTTTAGCAGCCATAAGTGAAGTGGTTGAACACTTAATTATTGGACCAGTAGTAAATCCAAGCCCTTTTTCTTTGAAAGGCCGCAATCCATTTACACAATCCACACAAGCAGGCGTTACAGCAAGGGTTGGTGCTTCAATAATATGACCAAATGGCAAATGAATGATATTACGTATTCTATTTCTTAATTCCTAGAACTTACTTCACACATAATTCCTGATTAAATGATTCCAAAAGCAAAGAAATAGAGATTAAATTCATTTCACTAACCATCCAATGTACACTAGGAACATTTCACATCCATTCCATTAAAACAAGACTAGAACATGAGTGATTAATAATTCAAAAGTCAATATATATATATATGAGATGCACCATATATCATCGTATCAATACCACCAAAAACTGTCATTGTTCCCAAGAAAATGTAATCAAGTAGCCATGAAGAAAGTGCAAAACATATGGAAAATACTGAAGTGGGTCTGGTACAATGTATGCATAGACTTCAATGTAATAATGTTAAAGTGCTTCAATACACTTGCCCCAAAAAATATATTCATAGGGGAACATGCCTCCCAAGCTTCATACGGAAACAAATTGTTATAAATTTTAAAAAATTATCAGTACTTCAGCCAGCATATTAGCAAACTACATATAATTTATGATAGAGGCTCCAATTAAATAATATTTCACTCAACAATCAAAAGCAACATTAAAAAGCTTCTTATCAATAAAAATGAAATTTTGAAAAATGAAATAGCTTGATCAATAACCTGTGGTATCAGTAATCTTCGCGGGATAAGCTCTTCATGACGCCGAGCACAAAACTCCCAAGAACATATCTAGCAGAAAGAATGGAAGAATGTAATATCAGTTACAAAGTCTCACAAAGAATCATAAAAAAATAAAAAATAAAAAGTCATTAGTTCACCCTGTACCTTCAGATCTGGCGAAAAAACTATCCGAAGTTGACCATCACGAACAACACGAAGTTGCTCAAAAACACTTTCCTGTATTGCTTTTGCATAGTCCAGGACAATTTGACCAGATGAATTCTGATATTCACGGGGCATATCAACATATAAAAGCTCTTCCAAAGTACCACTTTCATACTTGATTTTAAAAAGCCTCGGAAGAACCTCAACAGTTGCTTCTGTTAAATACAAAACATATATAAGGAAAACACAAGAAACTAGCGCAAGTCACGCTCTCAAGCCCAGGACTTCAAAAACATGCAGGGAAAAAGAAAATTTTTAAAATACAATGACAAAGGGCATACCAAAACCACGGCCTGGCTTGCGATTACATATCTCACAATGCCATACGTCCTGCAAAATTAGCAAGTACAATTATCATTACAGTATACACCAGCAGTTGGTATTGTTAAGCAAGAAAAAAACAGGAAATAAGATAATTCTGATCCATGTGCTAGAGACAATTAAAACCACAGAAGCACTAAAAAATAATGAAGAGGTTCAGATACAAGATTAAGAAGATAATAGGAGCAAACATGTAAGTCATACAAACAATTAAACTAATCCAATCATTTATACTAAAGACACCAGCTAAGATCAGGTCAACAGCATCTAGTCATCTTAAACAGCAATAGTCCAATCCCCTAGATTTCTTAAGCAGCAGACCTGAGGAAAAACTCCAGTCGTTTGCCGGCCACTTCCATACATAGACACACACCACTTTTTCTTGGCATTAGGAGCAAAGTACTCAGCAACAAATTTTCTCCAAAAGTCAATGTTATTGTCCTGCAAAATAATGATGGGACGAATTAGCAACCATTATAGCCATGCACAACAAGCTAAAAATATACCCATCATGTTTATAAGATCTTACTTCAGGTCTATGTTGTTGCTGATACATGTAATGTGTCAGACGCCGGGCACACATCCCAGGTTCATATACAGGTTTCACAGGAGATCTCATAGGCAAATTCTGCTGTTGAAATGGCTGTGGCAATTGGGGACGTTGTTGAGGCATTGCCTTTAAGAGTTGTTGTTGCTGGTGATGTTGTTGTAGTTGCAAGAATCTTTGTTGCTGTAAAAGGTTAATTTGGGCAACAGCCTGCTGAGAGGACTGCCTCGACATGTGAAGGAACTGCTGTTGCTGTTGCTGTTG
>WYDK02000026.1:892299-903415 GCA_009867345.2 Toxicodendron radicans | reverse complement strand
TAGGATACAATTACGAGTTTCTAATTAAAGTGCACTCTTTAAAAGAAGCTTAGAACAGTATAAAGAAACTTGGTAAAGGAGAGTAGAAAGAATAAAGAAAAACAAAAACATATTCTTTCAAGTGAAAGATTGTGTCTTCAAAAGGGAATAAGAACCCCATTTTTATAATTGATAATTTGCCCGTTTATTCATGAACAACCAATTTTCAATTTAAAATTGTAACAACCAATTTTGAAATTTAACATGATTTGTAACAACCATTTTTAATTGAAAATTGAAACTGCCACTAATAGCATTAATAACATAATAATCCAACTTTTAAACTCCAAAAGATTGCAGTAGCCGAAGCAATTCATTTCCAATAGGACAAAACTGCTATGTTTTTAATTGCATAACAATTCAAAACTTTAATTAAAAATTGGAATTTTGAAATACTAATTCCCAACTGCTTTATAATAATGCCTGCTTTTAATTCCTTTTTAAAATAAAAATAAAGAAGATTTTCTTATCTTCTTAAACTTTTAAAATTGGATTATAATTTATAAATTATATTCATATTCATGTAAAATGACTACTTTTTTTTTTTGTCTAGCTATATGTTTGTTTATATGATTCAGTTATAAACATAACATTATTCATAAATTAATTTTTTGTCCAATAATATCTTAATGTATAATTAAACACATGATGAAGGGGGCGTTTGGTTCAGGGAATGTTAGATTACTGGGAATGTTAGATTAATGGGAAGATAGATTACTTGAAATATTACTGGGAATCTGGGATATATTGTGTTTGGTTGAAAGGTTTTGGGATGTGGGTATATTATATTAATATGTTTGGTTGGGTGTCATAAATGGGTAGGTATGTTAGGTAAATTACTTAATTGTCCCTATTTATAAATATTATTATTATATTATTATTTTTATTATTATTTTATAATATATTTTACATTCAATTTAATCTTACTGTTTAGAAACTTAACAGTCAGAACCCTATAATATAATTTTAAAAAATCACAAAAGGCCCCCACCCTAACCCAGCCACCACCAGCTGCCTGTCGCGGGTCGCCGGTCGCCGTCGGCCATCACCGTCAGCCATCACCGTCCAGCCATTTGGTGGCCGAAAACGATCTACTTGGTGGCCGAAAACGATCTACCGACCAAGTGCCTAGACGGTGATGACCGACGATGGCTGGGCTGGCAATAATTTTATTGAAGTGCAGGGGCATTTTGGTCTAAAACTTAGGTTTATAAGGGTTAAAATGTAATTATAATATATTAGTAATTTGTTTAAATAATGAGGGCATTTTTGTCCTAAATTTTCATTAATGAGGGACAAAATTGTAACTTCAAAGAAGATTACTAAGTAATCTCAAAATACCACATGTTTTGGAGGTAATCATATTACCACCTAAATTTAACTACTGGTAATAGAACATTACCGGAATCTTATATTACTTGTCAACCAAACATGGTAATGCAAGTAATATAAGATTATTTAACCTTAGTAATGCAACTTAGCCCCCAACCAATAGCCCCTGAAATGTTTTTTACAATTAATTTTCAACTACCATATATTTATGTTGTGATTACCATGTTAATTAGTAAAACTATGATACACTTTAGTCTGTAATTAGAATAATCGTGTTATAACTTATAGGAGGCGTTTGGTTCAGAGAATGTTGTATTATTAAAAATGTTAGATTAAAAGGAAGATATATTACCTTGGAAGATTACTAAGAATGTTATCTAAAATGTGTTTGGTTTGAAGGAATAAAATTGTGGGTATATTATATTAATATGTTTGGTTGGGAGAAATAAATTAGTGGGTATGTTATATAAATTACTTAATTGTCCTTCTTTTTTAATATTATTATTATATTATAAATTATATTATTATTTAGATTATTATTTAAATTATTTAACCACTATATTTAAAAACATAGCCAAAACACCCCCATAATAAAAGTTTAAAAAGTTACGAGAGCCCCCCCACACCCACCAGCCACCGCTGACCTGCGCCGTTAAGGCCGAAAATGGCCAGATCGATGTAGATATGGTGGGAACGTCCATGGAACTTGCTGTTAACGGCCAGATCTAAACAACCGTAATAGATCTAGCCGTTTCTTGCCAGATCCATGTTGATCTGGCAATTTTCAGCCAGATCTCGACACACGGCCGACTGTGTGTGATAACGGCGCCACCCGATGGCTGGCAGTGGGTGTGGTGACTAGATCTGGCCACCAGTAAGACGTAATTTATTTAATATTCAGGGGTATTTAATAATAGATAAAATTTTAACAAAAATAAGATTACTAAGTAATCTTAGAAAACCTAAGAAAATAGAGGTAATCAGATTACCATATATATAACCATAAAATATAATAATAATGTAAGTAATAAAAGATGATATAACTTCAGTAATGAGAGTTAACCCTCAACCAAATACCTTCATAATATAATGTATGTGTCATCTTTGGCATTTGGTAGCATAAAATGAGTTATATTTGCAGTGGATTTTAGTCATTAAAAGCCTGCTTTCAGTTTATGGGCCGAAAAAAGTTTGACCATTGGGTCTCGTTAGTTTCATCCAAAGTGCAATTACTTGTAAAGACTGGGCCCTTAATTATTGTAAATTAAATTTTTTCTTACAATTTCAATCATTTTATGTTTCGGAACACAAAATATTGGAGTTTGACAATTAACACGTAACAAGTATTCATTGAGCTTGGTGGTGGGACCAGGAATAAAAATATCCTGACTCAGTTGCCACGAGATTCTTGTGTCTTGCCGATACTTATCCAATAGAATCTCGATTGGTTTCCACGGTGGACCCATTTAGAATCTAATTTTTCGAATTTCGAAAAGTCACTTAGGAAATTTACACGAGAAGCGCTGAAGTGGAGGGGAGACCGGTCAAAGGAAAATCGAAAGCGACGTTGTTTCATATACGACAAAACAAACTGCTGCAAAAGCACTGTCGTTTCCTGTATCGTATTTCCACGTCTGAATGCTGGTTTTGGCGTCGTCTGGCTTATTGAACTGTGGAAACTGGGAACTGAAGTGCTTCTCGTTTCGTTTGATTCCAACTTTTACAAATCAAGTTTGAATTTGCGCGTCTAAAATATCTTAAAAAACTTCAACTTGCAACGAAATTATATGACACTTGAAACACCTTTCACAAACTCTTGAAGATCTGATTATTATTGAATGTACGGTCATATTAACTATGTTGATGCATGATTTCGACATTAACTAATCAAACACGTAAGAATCGTAACAAACTTATACGTGGAATTGTTATAAGTGTATTTATGATACAGTAAGAGTATGTGTTTAAGGAAAACTCACATGAAAAGATTAATAAATGAGGTTTTTTTAAAGTATAGTTCAGATGCAAGGTGCGAATCTTATGTCTACTATTATTTTATTATTCTTTGAATATTTTTCAGATCGTCTGTGAGACATACAAAAATAAAGTAATACTTTGTTTTCCTTGAAAAATAATGACTCTGACTCAAATATATGCCCAGATTTCTTTCTAAATGTTATATTGGCTTGTATAACACTGCGACTAAGAGATCGGTGGATAAAAGATAATTTATTATCATTGTAAACTTTGTTATCGATTAGACACATAAGTAATTAATGAAACAACTGTATAACATAGAAAATTCATCTAGAATGCTTTCGGGTAAACGTGTCTTTTAGATTAAGAGAATTATGAATAGTCTTATACACTAAAAAAAATTATTGTTAAATTATACAAAAAACATGAGACAACTGTTAGGTCATTCAAGTGGTAGAATAAATGTTAAAATATATGATTAAGACACATTGTCTCATGTTTGAATTCTTATTCTTCTTATAAGGATTAATCAAGGTGTGTAAAAATTGGCTCAGACACTTTTTTTTTTTTTTTTTTTAAAACAAAAAAGCATGAGACCATTATAAATTTGGCAAAAAAATTATAAATCGTTTTTATGTTAGTTGGTACTTAAAAAAGTCCCATGAGTGACCACAATCTATCCTGTTTTGATATCTTTAGTGGGCAAACGACATGTTCCCACCTAAGGTAAAACGAAATGGCAAGTTCCCACTCCTAGTTTTATAAATTCTAGATTTTCATCCTTAAAATAACGCCCTTAGCAATTTTTAGATTAGGACACAGATATATAAAATGTTATTACCATATTGCCCTAGATAAATAAATTAATAAATTATTTTTTACTCTCCAAATATATATATATAATCCTGAAGCACTTGCTATTTGAGTGCAATGTTACATTTCAAAAACTTTATAATTGCTGCAAGTGTTTGCATATTATTGATCTAGACTATTTTGTATTATTAATAGCATATCTATTTGAGTGACATGTAGAATTTTAAAAGCTTTATAATTGTTGTCCATATTCACATTCATATACACTCAACAATAGAAACTCTTCACATTCATATTAAATGTTGTAATGTTTAATTAGATCAATATAAACTCTTCACATTCAACTTCACATTCATATACACTTAAAAATAGAAACTCTTCACATTCAAATTAAATGTTTTAATGTTTAATTAGATCAATAGAAACTCTTCACATTCAAATACACTCAATGTTTAAATGTTTAATTAGATCAATAGAAATTCTTCACATTCATATTAAATGTTTTAATGTTTAATTAGATCAATGAAAACTCTTCACATTCACTTAAATGATTCATTACTTTGAATCATATATATATGTTGATATATTAACAATTTATTACATGATTTATCTGAAGAAAGGGAGGTATAGATATATGCCAATTTTTAATTGTTATTTGTAGTTGTTTTCTTTTGGTTTTGCCAGTGTATTGTTAAACTTTTTATTTTGATTTGACGTAGCTATATACTTTTAGTCGAAGCATAATATTTGTTGTCAGTAATAGGTAAGGTGCTATTGAAGATAATATATTCATTTGACTACACCTTTGTAATTGCGCTTTATTATTGTTATATATGTTTTGTTGGATTGTAATTTATTAGCTATTGTAGGGTGTTTGTCAGATGTTGTTTGATTTGAATAGAAATACATATCTTCCATTTGCTGCAATACTACTTAATAATATTTTTAGCCTACAATAAAAGAAATCATTTTTAAATTACATATCAACAAAGTAAAAGTTAAATGAAATTAAACCGATCTAATTTTATACTTATACTATTTATTTGATATATAATACTTTTATTATAGATTTCTTTAATTATCAATTCCATATACAATAAAATTCAATACAAACAATATATATTTAACACCACGAGAAAAACAATAATAATATTAAAAAAAAATGGTATAAACATAGCGTAGGCTATAACTCTAGTTAGTAGAATTAGAAAATAACCCCACATCTCAAATTTCTCTCCACCGCCTCCACCTCTTCAAACCCTTTATCCACCCCACTCAATTGCATCCATCATTTGCCAACCACAACATCATCATTCATGCATTTTTGACACTCTCATGCCTCTCTCACCCTCCCCCACTGGTTGTTGCCCTAATGGTGGCCGAATTTTTGTGGTTTAGCCATGTTGTCCCTGTGAATTCCAGGCGCAACCGTGCTTTGTCGCTTCAAGATCTGGTGCATGTCGGTGCGAATCTGCAATCTGTTCGTGTTGTGCTACTAGTTGTCGACATCCCGCTGCATTGTTCGCCGGCCACAACATTGTCATCCAGGCTATTTTTGGTACTCATTATGTCTCCCTCACCCTCCACCACCCGTTGCCACCCTATTGGTGGCTAGATTTTTTGGGTTTAGCCACGCTGTCCCTGTGAATTCCAAGCACAATCGCGCTTTGTCTCTTCACGATTTGACGCCTATTAGTGCGAATCTGCAGTCCATTCGCATTGTGCTTTTTCAACGAAAATGGGGTTGATTGGAGTTTTTGTGTGTGTAGATTTTGAAAGAAGATTGTTTGTGTGTTGTTTAGAGGTTGTTTGGAATCGATTAAGAAGTGTTTTGAGTTTGTTTTCTGGGATTGATGAAATTCGGGGAGGATGACCAAAGCTTTGAAAATTTTGACACTCCACCGGTTTGTAAAAAATCCCAAGCCAACTCTCTTATGGATGGTAGATTTCTTTCTATTTTTCCTTTCCCTTTTTCTTTCCTCCCCATTATTCTTTTCTCTCTTTTTTTCTTTGATGATTGATTGATAATATATATTTTGTGTTGTGTGATTAAACTGTTTAATGGATTATTGATTTGGGTTGGAAGCGTTTGTAATTTGTGGTGGTTTGTGACAATGGTAATGGTTGTATTGAGTGGTTCTGGTGGTTGCTTATTTAAAGTTTGGATATAAAATTTGGAATGACCATTTTACCCCTTGACCATTACATTAAACAATTTTTCGTTAATTTAAGGGTGATAATTTGGAATTTATGAAACCAGGGATAATAACTTGCCCTTTCGCTTTACCTTGGGTGCGAAGATGTCGTTTGCTCTATCTTTAGCTCTATATTCCCAATAAAGGCGGTCCATTGACACCTATGAGAAAACTATTATTTTCTTATATATATTTAAAATGAAGAGTACATGCATCATTTTATAGTTGTACATGTGATCTCTAATGGGTAAGGATCTGCTACTTTCCTAAACTATTGATTTACATTCCTAATCTATACAAGCTATACAAGGAAGGTAATCATATATACAAGGAAGATACTCATGTAATATCTGTAAGATTATTTACATGATTATCTCAAACACTCCCCCTTAAGCTGGAGCATAAATGTTAATCATGCCCAACTTGTTACAAAATAATCAATCTGAACCCCATTCAGAGCCTTAGTGAAAACATCTCCCAGTTACTCTCCAGTCTTCACATATCCTGTAGAGATTAAACTTTGCTTTATTTTCTCACGAATGAAATGGCAGTCAATTTCATATGCTTAGTTCGTTCATGAAATACGAGATTAGAAGTAATATGAAGAACGACTTTGTTATCACACCACAATTTCGCTGGCAAAAAGGCCATAAGACCAACTTCAGTCAAAAACTGATATATCCATATTGCTTCACACACAGATTGAGCCATAGCCCTATATTCCTCTTCTGCACTAGATCGAGACACAACAATTTGCTTCTTACTTTTCCATGAGATCAAATTTCCACCAACAAAGATATAGTAATCTGTAGTGGATCTCCTATCTATCTTGGAACCCGCCAATCTACATTAAAGAAGCACTCAATATGATTATGTCCAAGATTTCCGTACAAAATACCATGTATTGGAGCTCCCTTAAGATAACACATAATCTGCTCTAATGCTTCCCAATGGTCAATTGTAGGAGAAAACATGAACTGACTTACTATACTGACAGAGTACGCAATATCAGGACGAGTGACTGTTACATAGTTTAACTTTCCAACCAGTCTTCTATACCTCTCAGGATCTTCAAACAGTTTACCATCTTTCATAACTTGCCAATTATGAGACATTAGCGTACTTCATGGCTTACCTCCTAATTTTCCTTTCTCAGTTAATAAGTCAAGTACATATTTCCTTTGAGAGAGGCAAATGTCATTCTTGTTCTTGTTACCTCAACACCCAAGAAATACTTCAACATTCCTAAATCTTTTCTATGAAATTGGGTGTGAAGAAAGGACTTAATGATGAAATTCCTACAGTATCACTCCCAGTGATGATAATGTCGTCAACATACACGAAAGAAGAATAATGTCAACTGCTGATTGTTTGTAAAAAACCGAGTGATTAGACTTGCTCTTCGTCATTTCGAACTTTTCAACTACCTGACCGAACTTTCCAAACCAAGCACATGGACTCTGTTTCAAACCATACAATGATTTGCGAAAATGACAAACTTTCCCATACTCCCCCTGAGCAACAAACCCAAGTGGTTGCTCCATATAGACTTTTTCCTGAAGGTCACCATGTAAAAATGCATTTTTTATGTCTAACTGATGTAATGACCAATAATGAGTAACTGCCATAGAGATAAATAACCGAACAAAAGTCAATTTAACCATAGGAGAAAAGGTGTCAGAATAATCCACTCCATAAGTTTGAGCATAGCTTTTAGCTACAAGACGAGCTTTAAGCCTAGCCACTAACCCATCAGGATTCACTTTAACAGTAAATGCCCATTTTCATCCAATAGGTTTCTTTCTAGCTAGTAAGTCAACCAAGGTCCAAGTACCATTAACATCTAAAGCATTCATATCTTCTTTCATAGCATCATGCCAGCCAAGATGAGGTTTCATGAGAAGTTATAGGAAATGAGCCAGAGTCTAGTGACGCCACAAAAGAACAAGAAGAAGATGATAGGTAATCATAAGAAACAAATGAAGAGATGGGGTAAGTACACTAACGTTTACCTTTACAAAGAGCAATATGAATATCAAGATCACTCAAGGCTGGATCCAACGACGAAAAGTCTTGGGTAGGACATGAATTTTGAGGGTCTTCCTGACAAGTAACAAGGGTACCATGATCATTGGAGATTGGATCTGACGACGAAGGGACTAGTGCAGAAGGTTCATGTCATCGAGAATAGACAATGCAAATTGGAGGTAATGGACAGACATGACGTGGAGCCAGATGAGGAATAGTAGGTGAGGAATCCTCAGGTGCAAGTGCAGGTGTAGGAGTAGGAGTAACCGGTAGGGATGTGGCAGTGTAGACTAGCAAGTCATCGTCCTTCTCCTAACTTGTATAAGTAGATGAAATAGGAAAGAAAGATGTGTTTTCTAAGAAAGTAACATCAGGTGACACCAAATATCGATTAAGACTAGGACAATAGCATCGATATCCCTTCTAAAGGCAAGAGTAACCTAGAAAAACACATTTAAGAGATTTGGGATCCAACTTGGTTACCTGGGGTCAAACATCATGAACAAAACAAGTACTACCAAATATCCTTGGTGCAATATAAAACAAAGGCTTAGACGAGAAAATGAAACTGTAAGAAGTGGAACCATTCAGAATAGATGAAGGCATGCAGTTAATTAGAAAACAAGTCGTGGAAACTGCATCGGCTCAAAACTGTTTAGGAACTTGCATTTGAAATAAGAGGGCCTCAACAGTTTCAAGAAGATGCCTATTTTTTCTCTTGGCTACTCCATTTTGGGATGCTGTGTCAACACACGAAGATTGATAAAGAATGATATGCTGAATCATATAAGACTGAAAAGAACTGGAAAAATATTCTTTGGCATTATCACTTCTTAATGTCTGGACATAAGTATTTATTTGAGTTTTAACTTTAGTACAAAAAGCAAAAATGGAAAAACAACTCACAACGATTTTTTATTAAATAAAGTCAAGTTACACGAGAGTTGTCATCAACAAAAGTAACAAAATATTTAAAGCCAGATTTAGACATAATAGAACACGGACCCCTGAATGAACTAATTCAAAAGGGACACTAGCCCGTTTATTGACTCTCGCACTTGAAGAAAGATGGTGGTGTTTGACAAACTGACATGACTCATAATCTAATGAAGATAAATTATTAAAATAGGGACATAGTTTCTTTAACAATGGTGAATAAGGATGCCCTAACCGACAATGTGCCTCAAAAGGGGTTGAGACACTGGAACAGGTAATAGTTCTGGGCATATGTGTGTTAAGGATGTAGAACCCTCCAAATTTATGTCCTTTACCAATAATATGCTTCATCGTAAGATCCTGAAACATGCAATGATCAGGGAAAAATGAGATGCAACATTTAAGAGCACGAGTGAGTTTACTCACAAAAATTAAATTAAAAGCGAACTGTGGTAGACTCAATACAGAGGATATGGAAATTAACGGACCCAGACCCAAGAACACAAGAAGTTGACCCATCAGCTAAAGTAACATTAGACGAGGAATTATGTGACTGATATGTTGAAAAGATACTATGATTACTTGTCATATGATCTGTGCACCAAAATCAATGACCTATTTGAAGGATGAGGAAATAAGATATGTATTTGGTTTACCTGACTTCGCTAGAGCAGTGATAGAAGTAGATAAGGACTTCAATTCAATGATTCTTGATACTGAGAAATCTTGGAAAACTCATAAGTTGAAATCATAACCGTTTTCTTAGAGATATAAGTAGCGACAACATAGGCAGATTGAGTTTTCTAGGCCTTATTTTGTAACTTTTTACACGTGCATTTTGTATGACCGGGTTCATGATAGTAGTAGCACACAATCCCTCCTGACTAATGACTCCGATTGTCACGATTATTTGAACCCCATCCTCTATTATTACTCATGTTATATGAACGTTTGGTGTCATTATTTCAACTTACAAGAGCACTACTTGACTGAACAGATGAAATGCTTTATGTGCAAAGTACCCTAGTAAATACGTCTTGGAGGGAGGTGATCTCAAAACTAGCAAGAACTTGAGATTTAATATATTCAAACTCATAAGGAAGTCCAGCTAGGAAACTCATAAACCTCATTTTCTCTCGGTGAGCTTGTTGAACTTTCACACCAACACTCACCGGTAAAAGGACATTAAGTTCTTCATATATCCTTTTAAAGTCCATGAAATAGGCTGTAAGAGACCTATCTTGTTTCTCAGCTCAATAAAACGCTTTGCATACATAAAATACTAGAAATATTCCATTTCCTAGATTACAAAAAATCTAGATAGTCCATCAATTTTTTCACATATTCATAGTGATTAATTAAACTAAGTACCTCACTGTTGATGGAGTTCCGTATCTGTAAGAACAACCGGACAAACTCTCCCAACCATGTTTGCTTTGAATCATCTTCAGATGGATCTTTTGTGAGATGATCATCTTTACCAATGCTTCGTAGGTAGAGATGAATTGTCTTACTTCAATTGAAATAGTTATTAGACCCATTAAGCTTATGTTCCATGATTTTTGACATTATAAGAACCATATCATTCATAGTTACAGACTTATCAGCCATGGTAAACTTAAAAAGACAACCAACCAACCAAATAACTAACTAGCCAAAAAGGGACACTCACAAAGACTAGCAGATCTCAACACAACTCTCAAAGAAGATGAAATTTGACACCAACAAGATGTAAACTGAAATCAACAAAACTAATCTAACCTGGCTAAGATACTGAGAAACTGATCACACAGACG
>WYDK02000026.1:856101-874892 GCA_009867345.2 Toxicodendron radicans | reverse complement strand
GGATGTGTTAAATTGTAAAACAGTGTCACTCTAACATTCAAAAAGTCTTCAAATTATGAAACCAACTTTCAAAAAATGTGGGCATTATAGTATTTTCACTTAATTTAGTTATTTTGTAATTTAATGTTATTCTAGATATATTTAATAATTGTGGAGGTATTTTCGGGTTTGTACAATGACCAACCAATTTTTTAATTGTTAAATAATCAAATGTCAAAGGTTCAAGGGTAATTTGGTAATAGCACGTTTTATACATGTGTGAATATTGAACAATAATTAATGGTGTTAGTTTAAGGGTGGGAATTGGAATAAATGATAGTGAGGGTGGGAACTTGGAATATTTTGATAGTTATGGTGGGAATATGTTATTTCCTCTTTATTTATTTATTTTTTGGTGTCCGGGCTAACTTGTCCATACCTCACACTACAAGAAAATTATAAATTTCTGAACGGATATTAACGACGGAACACTGACAGAAAAATGGTATGTTATAATAAATTTAGCAAATATATAAGGAATTAGAGACAGATTATCGACTATCCTAACGACGGAATATCATATTGGTCGGTAATCTGTTGTTAAATGTGGCCCGAATTCCACGCCAAATATTTAACGACGGCTTAGACATGAAAAATATCCGTGACTAAATATTTCATCGTTAATGCGACGGTAAAAAAAAATTAAATTTATTTTAACTACGGATTAGAGACGGCGGATGTTTTAATCCATCGTTGAATTGTTAACGATATGCGTTTTAGCGACCAACCCATGTCCGTTTCAAATCCGTCGGTAAATAAAATTACCGACGGAAATTTTCGTCAGTAAACAGCAGTATTCTTATAGTGGATCAACTAATCATCTGAGGTCTTGAAGTTAACGACCACCAACGAGTAATCTTTCAGTGGTTATCCTTATTGGTAAATAACCTCTTAAGTAATACATCAAAGAGTCTTTATCCAACCACCTGACCACGCAGTAGGGGTTGGTTATGTTAATTTTTTTTTTCCTTTTTAAGAAATACAAGAAATTTGAGTGTATGTAACTACTAACTATAAACTTTATTTACATTTACAGATTCATATTTTTAAGAATGAAACCCAGATTTCAGTTTCCAGTTTCACCTTTAAATGAAATAATTAAGTCAATTAAATGTGATAATCTGGCAAAGGAATATGAATATAATTAGAGGAATATTTAATAACTAAGCTTGGTCCTTAAACTGAGATCTCATGGGCGAAAATAGAGTTTTATTAATGTCTTTAATCATTCAATTTACATTATTTCTTATTGTAAATAGGTAAAATCAGAGCTCTATCAATTGAAGAAAGTTTGGAGTTGGAGAGGGAGCTTGCCTCCTTGAATAAGCCTGCTGTGAAGACCATCAGGGTACTCGATTATACTTTATACTACTCCATTTTTAATGGACTTACAAAGATATTGACAGAACCATCACTGGGTGGCCGAACGGTCAATTAAGACTCTTAGGTGTATTATTACTCAAGAGGTCATGAGTTCAACCCACCTTGGTTGCTAATGAGGGTGACCACTGAGGATTTGTTCGACACTTAACTTCAAGGTCTCGTGGATTAGTTGAAATACGCGTAAGTTAGTTTGAACACCTCCAAGAAAAAAAAAGATATCAACAGTCAATAGTTGCTGCTTGAGCGAGATTCGATCTCACAACGTCTTAATGTTTACAAGAAATTTCATCTTTCGAGCTAGCCGCTAACACCATTTAATTTGATAATTGAATTTTGTTGCAGCCTATGTATGGAGACATTTACAATTGTGTGGATCCATATAAACAGCCAGCTCTTGACCATCCCTTGCTTAAAATCACAAAATCCAGGTCCATTTCTCTCTTTAACTTAATCTCTATACACTCTGTAAGCATGAAATTTCTATAGCTACACTTATCTTTTGGGTTCTATATGTTCCAAGTTTTTGGATTAAGTGTTTTAAAAGCGGTGCAACTCCAGGGTTCAGATTTGTCAGACTCTGGTTCAAGTTCAACCAAATAGAAATTGTGGTTTCACGTAAGTGTATATCACGCAAAATGCGTTTACTTAGTTATAAAGATTAAAACCTTATAACCTGAATCTCAAACTCTTATAAATTGAATCTCAAACTCATTCGTTAACCATGTGAGATGTGACAAACTCCTCACCATATGAAACTCGCGTCCTAATGAGGTTGTCATATCACTCCATTGGGTAGTAAGCCCGTTCTGAAACCCAAATACAAATCCCTTCAAACGGACAATTTCTTTATGATTGGATCGATATTTAATAAATCTAATTTTGAACCTTCTATACTGATCATCTAAAGTGATTGCCTAACAGACTAGGCCGAGGTTCGCTCAGAAAACAGATTCATCAAATGGTCAGGAATTTCATCAGTACATATCAGCTTGGATGATGAATGTCCATCAGGAACAGTCCCCATTCGGAGGACGACAAAGGAAGAAATGTTAAGAGCAAAAACCAGTTTCAGAAAACTTTTTCCAAGTTTTTATCAGGACAATTTAGCTCATTTGTAATTGCAATTGAAGGTGGTCCTATTGATTCATTCAGCACAATCACGGTTGGATGGATGGTATATATATATTCTCCAGAACTTGGTTTTATGAAATTTCTGAAGAGCTCCTTGAGTTCATTTTCTGCAAATTATTCCAGGTCAATATAGATCTCCTCCAGGACAATTACACTCGCCTATATACTCTCTAGGGGGTAAGTTTTTCTTCTTTATCTTGGTCTTGGTCATGTAATTATCAAAACTGCTCACATGTTTTCTTCATCAGCAGGCTGCCGGTGGAACTTCTTACGGTTGCTACAACACATATTGTTCAGGTTTCGTCCAAACAGATACCACAATACCACTGGGGATGGTCCTCGAACCAGGTTCAGTTGTTAGTGGAACTCAAAAATACATCGCACTGGAAGTCAATCAGGTAAATCCGTGATCATCCTCTGGTACAGATATTCGCATCTTTACTAAGTTCATATCTCTCGATGTCATAGAAAACTGCATTTTCTTGATTGGGTAATTTGATTATTGCAGGATAAGGAAAAGGGAACTGGTGGCTCGTGTATGGCGAAAATGGGAAAACAATTGGGTACTGGTCAAACAGTTTGTTCACAAGTCTGAAGAATGGAGGTGAAGTTCTTGGTCGGGGAGGAATTGTATACACCACAACACAAAATTTGCCCGCAATGGGAAACGGAGACAATGGGGAGCTGACAATTGCCAGTTTAGGCAAGTTGCAGTGAAATATGAAGCAGGGTCAGGTCTAAATGGGAGCATGTATGTGCCACTTCATGTTATAAAAAACAAATGCTACAAGGCTGGATATAATTCCTACAAAGGATATTACTGGGGTTACAGCTTTTATTTTGGTGGGAATGGTGGGGATGTGAACGAGCGTTCTCAGAAACTCTGGAAGCAGAGTATTATGAATAAATCCATATTAGTTTTAACTTAATTTACTGACATAATTAATTTATGGCAAAAAATTTGCATATATAAACAGACTTAAACTAATCTCTTAGGGTGTAAAAGAGTAATAATTTCCAGAAAACAAGAGCTACTACATCAAGAAAAACAAATTTGCATCTCACGGGGATGAAAATTATGCCAAAACAATGGAAAAATCATTTTTTCGGGATCTAGAATGAATGTATAAAAAGAGTTTAACACTCCGGATTTGCATTTCGCAACAAAACAAATTAAAAATTTTATTCATCATCTCAAAACAACAGTGAAAAATTTGTTAACAAAACTTGAAATGAAGAAGAGTTGAACATTTTCTGACAGAATTAGCGAACAGTAATTCTCAGCTTTTTACCCTCAATACTTGCTTTGCGTATTTGCATCTTGTATATCACCGCATTGTTGTATTCAACGACATCTGAAAAGAATCAGGAGGCATCTACAATGGATTCCCAGTATATCACGAAATAATGGGAGCTTCATGCGAGACAAAATAATACTTGACATTCCAATATCTGCATATAATCTGTGGTTCAAGTATTAATCTTTTTTTTCCATCCAACAAAACCCCGACCGGTAATCAGGAACCTCTGGGAGTATCAAAAGTTCAAAACAACTCTACTCAAACATTCATCAACTATGTACTTTATTGTATTTTGAAAAGGTTCTTCAGCTTCACAACCAACTTCCATTCGTCGATAGACAGTTCATCCTGAACATACAAGTTATGGTAAGCAACAAAAGTTCACATTAACAGCAAGGAAAAGCAACTAGAAGCACAAGCATGAACTTACCCGATAATTGACTTTAAGTATATCGATTGACTTCCTTGAAATGTGGCTGACAAGCTCATCCTCAATTTCAAAATGCCTGCCAAACATTTTTTGCTGCTCCTCAGAATTGGAACCAACAATCTGTAAAAACACAAATGACACGAGTAAATATTAACTACAATAAAACTTGAAAACTAAAAAAAAAGTGATTGTTCAGTGGCATAACTTTCAATTTAACATGGAGACCAGGAACACCTCAAGACCAATCCAAGGGTAATATCCCACATATTAAATATAAAGAGGTCAAAGAAGTTGGTTGTACATAGTGGATTTCACGCAGTATTATGAGGAAAGCAGGTAGAAACTACAGTAATAGCCAATCATTTGAATGTGAGTGACAGGTCACCCGGCTCGCATGGCAGGAACAGTCAACAGCAGAGGCCCGTTTAAAGATTGTAGACAGATTGGACCATAATAGATAAAAGAGAACTTCAGTCTCTTCAGCGAATTTTTTTTATAAAATTGTGTTGCTAACTCAAACAACTGAAAGGCACCATAAAATTGAGGGAAAGCAAGTGCAAAGTTGGAGAAGTAACAAGAACACGAACATGTGACATTTCAGAAACTGGTAATATACCCATTTTATAATGAATTCTAACTACCCTAAACTGGCATTGATACAAAGACCAAGATCCTAGGCCATAAGGTTGAAAAATAAGGCGTAGCATCTTCCCTCCATATTTCTCAGCTTCATGAAAGATAAATTAGGGGAAAATGACACACTCAACTTGCCTTTCCACTTTTCCAGAATTATGAAGGTTGAAGCAACACAATAACTAGATTGCTAACCCATGATTTAGTTAAGTATAAACTAATTACATCATTAGTTCCCAGTTGCACCTGAAAAGTGGTCATTGATTTTCTTTAATCATTTTCATGACTCTTAATTGCTTGTCCAGAGATTCATCAAATTTCCTTCCATTTATCACAAGGGCAAATTAATTCCATGGGAAATCCAAATATCTTTTTAACTTCAAAAACATCTAAAAGATATCAGAAATCAGATTTCATACCTTGATGGCTACCTTCTGGCCTTTCTTGGCAACGTCAACAGGTTTATGGTTATTTTCGATGGACGCAATTCGACCAATATCAATAAAGTCCCTCTGTGGGATACAAATAGGAGTTCCAACCTGTATGAAATGCAGATAGAATCAGAGGACCTTAAAACATATAAGCTTAATACACATAATGACTTCTCGTATATTTTCACAAAATGGAAAGAGAATGGTCTAACCAGCCTAAGCAACATATTTTCAGATGTGGGAATCTACTACAAATAATTATGCAAATAAGAGTAACTCCTAAGAAATTTTTTGTTCTTCCTCGCTAGATGCTCATGTGTAAGTGTCCTTGGTAGATGTTTGACACTTTACACATTACCAGTATTATATCACATATATTCTCCTACCAAAGCTAAACAGGAGAAAATATAAATTATAGTCTACCTTTGCTATGCCTTCAAGGACATCAACCCCCAACACAATTGGATCTTTCTTGTTAAAAACGCAGTTTGGTAAAATCTTAAGAACACATGGGAAGACTGCTTCATCAGCAGCTTCCCTCTTCTTCTCCTCCTTAAGATTGTCAATATAAGCCTTGAATTGATCAAATAGGTGGTAAATAATATCGGCAATGAAAATTTTTACACCCAGTTCATCCGCTAGTTCCCGTGCCTCGGGTGTCACTTTGACATCAAAAGCCAAGATAGTGGCGTACTCCTTCTTCTTCTCAAGCATTACACTGGCCTTCATGACATCCTTTTTGTGTACAGGACCTATGTTTATACCACTGACGGGTATATTCACTTCAGGGGTCTTCAAAAATTCCAGCAAAGCTTCCAAAGAGCCCAAAGTAGATGCTTGTACACAAACTCCCTCACCGCTTTTGTCAATCCTGCTCATGACTGATTTCATATCTTCCATAGCTGCTTCCTTGATATCATCCAAATCATCATCAGGTCCAACCACATACAAACCGGTGCCGGCTATAGCATGCTCCAGGCCCTACATCAGGATATAGGACACAGTAAAACAGGTAATTCATTAAACAGAAATAAACTCAAAACGCAAAGGAAGCAGCATATTACTCCAAAATTGGTAATGATTATATGTTATGGAAATTATCATCACCTGAGCAGTGATCTTAATACCCTGTGCAGCCTTGATTTCTTTATGATGCAGATAAGTTCCCTGAAATCAGATCGCAATTGAATCATCGTCAGACACGATAAATCACAAAAACTTCTGACACAAAAACATTGGAAAAATAAAATGATGTAATCAACTTTAAGAAAATAATTTTAAAAACTATAGTATTGGAAAAATAAAATGATGTAATCAACTTTAAGATAATAATTTTAAAAACTATAGTAGGAGAGAACTGTTTCAGTCAAGTAGGATGAAACTTGATGCAAACACAATGGAAAAACTGTTAAAAGAGTCGGTGATACCACATGACATGAAATCAGTAATGGGGATTTTTCTTCTCTCATTTTTAGTTTTAGAAAGAATAAGAAAAATTAAAAAATTAAACTTGCCTTTTGCTCTCCCACTCTAAAAACAAGTTAAGGAAACATAGCATAACAGAATAAATCCTTGCACATGCACTTGACAACAACATAATAGTACCAAACAAATTACAACTAATTGGTACTCCAGTTACCCATGCAGCACGTGTATTCAATCATTGTACTGTATTCATCACAAAAGAACATTTCATCTCAGGGACAGAAGAAAAATGCTTGATCTATTAAAAACAGGAGCGCAAAGAGGCCACGGCAATGAATGCAAATTCAGCGCAAGAAATCCACTTCAAAATTCTGGTTATAACCACTAGTTAAAAGAATTTATGTGGAGGATGCCACCCTAATGTCCAAAAGTTCAAATTTGAACCTCAATTGCTAATTTATTTATGAGATTGACATAATGCACTGCCCTCCCCAAACACAAAAGCAAATAATAATTATAAGATTCTATTTTCTCATTGAAGGGTAATGTTTAGGTCCTTAAAAAAAAATATTTGGAGACACGACTCTCTCTCCAACCATCCCTCCTCTAAACCTGATTTTAACAGAATAAAGGCCCTTCAACAACTCCCACCTAAGATATCTACAATATAGGCTATTAATAATAGACAGAATTTAGTCACTAAATCCTAACTCACCTTCTACTCATGGTTTCATCTCTTAAATCAGTTACTCGTATTTACATCCCATTCAACACCCAACTTGCAACTCTTAGACTCCCAAATACTATAGCACATTATTCCACTATGCAATTAAGCTAATGGTTGAAGGAGCACTAACACTCACTGATCTTTCCATCAAATGTGTTATATGCACATTGTTCAATCCAATAGATAATTCACTATCATTAAAGTGGTTTAAATTGCACTGCAGCCTTAATACCTGAAAGTTAAAGCAAACCAAAGACAGATTTCCTGCATGGCTTGCCTTTCAAACTGTTTAAAAGCTTTATCAGTTAAGTCATGCAATTGAAATCAAAATGCTTTACTAATATGATGCAAGAAGAGCATGTAAAGCTTCATCTATTGATGTACTCATTAAGTGACAATACAGCTTTCTAAGATTCAGAAGAGTTACTTAGCAGAGAACAGAAATATATGACAGATGAGGAATAAATTTGAAAAGAAAAAACCTTACCTTAACTCGGAGTTCCTTCATTGGATGGGGCGTCAATAAAGCTCGAATTGTGGTAACAATAGGTCCCTAAAATGAAAATTTAGTTGTGAGAATCTAGAAACAGCTTTTCATCAGATTTTATGCCAAAAAGGGGAGTGGGTTTATCGATGCTTGCCTGCAAGCCACAAACAACGATTTGATCTCCCTCATGAAGCACACCATTGACCAACACAACATCAATTGTTGTTCCATGACCTTCAATTACCTTGACCTCCAACACTGTACACTGAAATGCAGTTCCAACAAGCAATAAGGGCCAGTTAAATTTTCATTTTCCAGATATTTGTTTTTTTCCTGGTAAAATGAAAAATACTACTTTTATTGCTGTTTTCATAATCTCTTTCCAAAAAACACAAAATCTTATTTTCTCAATTATAGCCAACAAAATAGCAAACAGTGAGAACAACTTTCCATGATTTTTTTCCATTTTCAAGATCTATTCATCAAAACCAGAAAGCCCTTTTGAGTTATTTTATCTTTTCAATTAATTTTTTTAATAAAATATTAATAAGTATTCATAATTATAAATTAAAAACAAATTTCTGTAATTTTTCAAAAAAATCTTTACCGAATGTGTTCTGATATTTCATTTGTGAAAGACATTGTGGAAAGGTTCCCAAAGAATTCCCATGTTCACAATAAAGAGAAGCACTCCACAAGGCAAACATGGAGTAAAAAGAAACAAACCTGCATTTCATTACTGAAAGTAAGCTTCTCAACCATTGTTTTCTGAGTCCACTGAACCAATAATAATAACAGATCTGGAATGCCTTCCCCACTGCAACATGACAAACCCAATATTGTTAAAGACAATTGGAAAGAACTAATTAAGATTTAGGATTCAAAAAGAATGCAACACAAGGCTCAGTCCGGAGTCTGTGACATACGTAATAGCACTTGTTGGTACAATACTGGAAGTCTCTCCCATTTCTTTATTTTTGTAGTATAATTCAGTATTCAATCCTTGCTCTTTAAACTGGGTTATAATCTGCCAAACCAATAAGCCAAAAAGAGATAATAAGAAAGAGAAACAGGACATGCAAACAGAGAAAACTAATGACAAAAATGGTCACATGTACATCACCTGTACAAGCCTCATGTTAAATTCGTTTTGTACATCTTTTGATTGTTGTTTCATGGATTTTACAATAGGAGCATTGCGAGTAGTTTTCCAACCATAGAGTCTGTCGACCTGCAAAAGTAAAAGATAAACGAAGGGAAGTAAGCATCAACCAGTAAAAAGTAAAAAAGTGGTTACTTCAAAGATGAAACCATGAATTGAATCTAACCTTGTTCAATGCAATAATAAACTCCGTATTCCTCATTTTCAAAAGATTAAGTGACTCAATAGTCTGTGGCTCTAAGCCATGCATGATGTCAACCACCAAAATTGCAATATCACATAGCCCTGAACCCCGTGACCGCAGATTTGTAAAAGATTCATGACCAGGGGTGTCAATAACTAATAAACCTGGGACCTTCAATTTTGCATCAGCTTTCAATTCCTTGGTTCTCTCACGTATGTTCACAGCAGGGAAATATGTCGCACCAATCTGTTGAGTAATACCCCCAGCCTCACCTTCCTGAACATTAGTACCTCGTATACAATCAAGCAGCTTTGTTTTACCAGTATCAACATGGCCCATAATGCAGCAGATAGGGGAACGAAGATTTTCTTCAGCCTCTTTAGGGCTAGCATCATTCGGTGCTTTATTCTTAGCTCCAGCCGCTTTCCTCTTAGTCTTGTCTGTAACTTCAACCTCAGGCTGGCTTTTCTTATTCTCAGTGTCCACAGATTTCACTGATTGCCCAGGCATGGCTTTCTTGGCTGCAACCAGGGCTGTAAAATTGAAAATTAAAGCAAGCATATTTATGCGAGGCAAATCATGAGGAGAACCAGGAAATAGCAACTCCATATGCCATAAAAAGGATAAACTTTACCTGTCTTAGTCTCTTTCTTTACTTCAGGTTCAGGCCCAGAATCAACTTCTTCATCATCAAATGCACCTTTGACATTAAGATTAACATCATCCCAGCTCTTTGCATCCCAATCCATATCATCATCATCATCTTCTTCTTCTTCTTCTTCGTCTTCTTCTTCTTCTTCTTCTTCTTCATTTCCATCCTGCTTGGGCCCATCAGCAACTTCTGGTTTCTCTTCCACACTCAACGATTCCCCTTCTTCGACCTTCTCTGTTTTCGAAGAATCCAATTCACCAATGGTTTCTTGAGGCTCTTGCTCTTTTTCTTTTGTTTCTGCAATCTCCACCTTAGCAGGTGCAGCACCATTCGCTTGATGGTGAGTTGGTTTTGACTTCTTTGTCTGGTATTTGGGCCTTTTTGGTGGTGCACTTTCCTTATCACCAGCCGGGAGAGCAATTCCTGCATTAGCCAGTATCTGGTTTCTCATAGCCTCTAACCGACGAGCTTCTTCCTTCTGCTTCCCAGTTAAAAGCTTGCCTTCCTGTTTCTTCTTCAAGAGCTTCTCCTTTTCCTTTTCCTTCTTCCTACGTCTAGCCTCCTCTGCTTGCCTCTCAAGTTCTTCTTGCCTTTTTCGCTCCTCTTCTTCCTTCCTTATCTTTTCCTCTTCTTCCCTTTTCTTCCTCTCCTCAGCTTCTTTTCGTCTAGCTAGTGCTTCCTGCATCTCCCTCACTTGCTTTGACACTTTTGGTCCTTTACTCTTCCCATCAGCCTTTTTGGTTTCTGCTTCCAGTTTTTCTTCTGCTGCAGCAGCCTTCTTCTCTTTTTCCTTCTCCTTCTTCTCTTTTTCCTTCTCCTTCTTCTTTTTCTTCTTCTTTGCAGCAGCAGTCTCCTCTTTTTCTTCCTCTCCTTCCTTCTCATCAGCAGCATCTGCTGGTTGAGCTGATTCAGCCGGTACAGGAGGCTGAACTTGTACTTTCTCCTCTTGTGGAGGAGTAGTGGTGGGTTTCACCATGGCAGGCGCTTCACCAAGCTCGGCAAGGATCTTATCCAAATCATCCTCTTCTTGAGCTGTCCTTTCACTCTTCTTTTTCTTCTTCTTACTCTTTGAAGTCTCTGCCACCTCTTCCTTCTTACTAACTTTAGAATCATTAGACTCAACATAACTAGTTCCCACACTCTGTAGCTCTGGTTCAACTGCATCTGTAACATCACTCCCAAGTCCAGATTCTTCCCCCAATGAAGCAAAAGCACTATTACTCTTCTTCTTAGAAGACTTTTTCTTACCTGTAAATGAAATTACAGGTTCATCTTCATCCTCGACTTTATTAGGCTCATCATCATCATTTTCCTCGTCAACCAATGCTGCACTAAATGAAACACCACTTTTCTTGGAAGACTTTGATGACTTCTTTTTCTTCCCTGAGAAAGTAATCTGTCCAACATCGCCATCCTCATCTTTCCTCTCCTCCTCATCAACACCTTCATCATCATCAAGCCCAGCAAATGTAGAAGCCGCAAACAAACTCCCACCACCCTTCTTGCCACCCTTCTTCGACTTCTTATTCCCTTTAAAAGTAATTTCTGCCACATCATCCTCGTCATCTTTGCTCTCCAACACATTATCATTATCAATGACCTCGCTTTCACCTTCACTAGCACCATCAATCGCATCAAAAGCTGATGCTGTAAACAAACTACCACCCTTCTTCCCACCTTTCTTCGATTGCTTCTTTTTACCAGTGAAACTAACTACAGAATCATCCTCTCCCTCACTATCTTTATCCCCATTATCATCTTCCTTATCTTCCTCTTCAAGTAAGCCAAAAGCCGACGATGGAAAAACACTATTCCCACCCCTCTTCCCCTTAGACTTCTTCTTCCCACTAATCTCAATTGCCTCAATATCATCCTTTTCCTCCCCCTCCAAATCATCATCATCATCATCGTCGTCGTCATCTTTTCTTGAACTCTTCTGACCTCCCTTTTTACCCTTCTTTTTCCCAGTAATCACCACCTTCTCTTCTTGAGCGGGTGGTTCCTCAGACAGTTCAGTACCAATAGAGTATTCATCATCATCAACAACAACCGCCTTCTTCTTAGATTTGCCACCACCGCCCTGAGAGGCAACAGACGCGTTCTCGTCGTCTCTCGCTGTTGGCTTCTTTCTACCCATTGAAATTCAGGGTTTAACTCGACAAATTTCAGTTCAATTCGATCAACTTAAGTCTCTAAAAATCTGAATCCCAATCAACAAAAAAGAGAGAGAGAGAGAGAGAGAGAAAATAAAATAAAATAAATCAAGATACATGCTTATATAAACCGTTGCATATAATCCGAAATGAATGATACGAGTAAAATTAAATTATATAAAACGTCATAAAAATAAAAATACAAAAAAGCAAGAAATGAATCTAAATCTGCAAATATTTTATCATAAGGCAAAGAGAAAGAGAGTTAACTTGAAGCGGTGGCGACGAAAGGAAGAGCGGAAAGTGATTGAAGGAAGATTGAGGAGTGATGAGAAGCATAAAATAAGTGTGTATATAAGGGTTTTTTTTCTGTTTAGGGTGATAATTAAGTGAAGCAGAGGGAGACAAAGAAAGAGAAATTTGATGTTAGAGAAAGCATAAAATTCGTAAGGTTCATTGTATGGTTTTTGTTTCCTCTAGGGTTGTCTATGGGCCGGCTTCGGTTTCAAGTAGCCCACGCAATCAAATTCTCATCACTGTTTTGTCAACTTTTTTATGAGTTGGATTGATATCTAATTTTATTTCGTATTTTTATAAACCAAATATATATATATACATATATATATCGTTTATTGGTTAGTAGTTACAATACAACTTACAACTTACATGTGTAGGCGGTAATACAATGCCTACCTTATTTTTTTTTTCTCTATAAATTTTTTATTGTTTTAGAATAATATTAAGTTTTGTATCATTATATTATAATGAACTTTACTTCATAGTTATCTCTCAAATGGATAAGAGTTGACTCTCTGATTAAAAAAACAAACTAAGATGTTCATAATAAAAAAATTGAAATCTAATTTCCAAAGTTGTTCTTTTCATGGCTTTAAAGACGATATTACCCAAATAAACACATTAACCTTAAATTTGATTCCAAATTGACTATTCTTTGCACTAACAATTAAATTGCTAAAGAAATGTTAAAACTCCAAATTGAAATTGGATTGAGTAGGCAAGAAAACCTTTAAACGTATCAATTTATCACCGAAAAAGGTACTAAAGAGCAACACAAATGCTCCTGAAGCATATAACTTGAATATTATATAAAAAAAACCATATTTATTGGTTACTGCTACGCATATAAACAAGAGTATAATCGTGATTTTTGAAGCCAACATATCAAACCACAACAGCAGTAAAAGGTTTTCTCTTATTCTAGGTCAAAAAGTTTCAGTTCAGAAGAAAGGGCTCTACGAAACAGCACCAAAAGCCAAAACAGATATAGTTTTTGGGTGCAGAAAGACCCAATAAAGCATTTTGCCATAGCTAGCTGACAGTGCCAAGAATAAAAAGAAAACAAATGAGATACTCCTCGCAACCCCTTAATCACTTCAGTTTTGCGAACAGCTTTGGTGCAACCTGCAAACCACAATGCCGAGTTCAGCTGCTGACCTAGAACAATCTTAATGAACTCATAAATGGTGTAAGTAAGTCTTACACATTTATCAATACATGACAAGTAGTCAAAGTACTGTCCGGTACAGTGCTTGTGGCCACTTTCATCACCTTCGATCCTCTTTTTACATGCCTGCAATAAGGAGAATGGTTTCAAAATTCTAATAACAGAAGCAATTCATATACTATAAGAAAGCAATGTTCCTCTCTTCAAGTCCATTGAGTATTTGAATATTTAAAAAAATTGCAAAAGTGAATCTGTTGGATCATTTAATGCTTAATCAGGTTTTTGCTACCTCATAATTCAAAAATGGTAAAGGAGACTGCTAAAACAATAACACAAATAGTTCATGAAACAATTCGGGGCAACAAAAAGAAAGAGAAAACAAGACAGCAATAGATTTCATGCTGTGGTATTCAATTTTTAATATCACTAAGATATGAAAATGAAAGGTCACACAGCCACTGCATCCAGTCTCAAAAACTCTATCTTCTCAATGAATGCATATTCAACAAGTTCATGAAGTTAAAGCAGATGTAGCAATAATTGGTAACCAGTGAAGCAACATCCAGTACATAATGCAGCTTTATCACCATCAATTCATGGCAAACAAAACAAGTTGCTTGATTATGCTACGAGAAAGCTGGAAGCATCATTTAAAGTTTTGCAGGCTATTTGTTGTCATCTCACTAGGCAAAATGCATTATACAAACACTTCAGAAATATTAAAAAAATTTAAGTGTTCAATTGAAACATGAAAACATGATGAATAAATTTATAGAATTAGCAGACATGGCAGAAAAAGCAGAAAGTAAGCACAAAAAGAATAAAAGAAAAGGTCATAGGTATGCCATAAAACATGTTAAGTTTCTATTATGCAATGCTTTACCTCGTATTCAATTAAAGGCTTCACACATTTAGGCTTGCAAGCATCTTCAAGATACTTCTTCTGATCAACAACATCCTCATCCGCCCTAAATTGAATTGAAAGATAGACAAATTCAAATTAATAAATAAAACATATCAGTTAAACAAATAAATTTTCACAACCACAAAATAAAAATGTAAAAGTAATATAAGCATGATATTCCAAAGACTACAAAAGAACTAGGCAAAAAATTATTTATGTATACATATGTACATTCAGTTTTAGCGTGTTCTAATATTGTACAATTGAAGAAGAAACTCTAGCTCACTCGACTTCCTCAATTACGGTATATGAAATCCATAAACAAGAATCTCAATCCGCGATATCCAATGCCCTTTTCATCCAAGCACGTGCTAGAATTTTGTAATCCAAGAATGAAAACATAGACCTATATTATATCTCCATCCTTGATGATACCTCATGTGCAAATCAGAGACTGAAAACATAGACCATCCCTTCCTCTGTTGCCCCATTACTTTACACCTTTGGTAGAGCCTTTTATCAGCCTTCAAGATTTCTTGGGTGTTGCCCTAGTCCGCCTTTTCTTTTCTATAAAGGCATTTTGGTTCTGGTATAGAACACACAAAAGCTTCACTACGGGATTGTGTGGTGATACCTATCTTTACAAGACTTTTTTATGCAATAACTCAAAATATTTGGCTTCGCTAAGGCTTGTGTTCTTCAGAGTTTAAAGACACTCCTTTCTACATCATAATCCATTTTCTACATAGCAACAGGTTTATGCTCCTAGTTTTCTAGTTTTTGTTTACCGATTATAAGATAAGATTCTTCCTTTTATCGAGAATCATCTTATTCTTCTTGATCATTGCTCAGCAAATATTTGTGGACTTCTTGTTCATTTCCACCGTTTCTCACCAATAAAAAAATAAGAGAATCCGAGTGAAGGGAAACTCTAATGTTTGTTCATATCAATCCCTTTCCCGACTTCTGGCTCTGTCTCTCCATAAACATATTAGCACACAAACACTCATACACACTGGCACACAGCGAGACACATATCATAAGTTCGTAACCAGAAAACATACTCTCTACATTCAAACTAGACTATGAAACAAGAAGCATTAGCGACAACATTCGGAAGAAATTATCCAAATCATTCAAGAGCATCCAATCAACCAAAAAATGTTACAAATTGAAACAACAATAACTTCCCAAAAAATCATCTATCAACATTCACACTTACAGTTTCAACAAAATCATAAAAACATATTACTCACATTGAGTTGATTACGACGTCGAAACGTTTCACTCAATCAAAAACAATCTCTATATATTTCCTGAAAAATTAAAAAAAAAAACCGGTAAAAGAAAATTAAAATTCCGCAAATATATATTATCACATAATTAGCGCAAGGATTAAATTCAGATCTGCGATAATTAATTCAGATCTACGATCAACGTTAGGGAAGGTTGAAATTAACAGCAGAAATTGAGGTTAATCGAGGCTAATTAGAAGGAGGCGAAATGAGAAGATCGTCGAACCTGGCTTTGACGAGAAGCTGGAATAGGCGGCTCGTGTGCTGCGGAAGCTAGTGCTCGTACTCGCGGCAGTTAGTGTTATATCAAAGATGGGTCAATGGTAATACGCACGAGATCAGTCAATGGGCCGTTCCGGGCCGGTTCTTTTGGGCTCTTCGAAGAGGAGACCCGACTGGCCCAATATAATAGTTTATCATTTATTCATTCTTAATATAATTTTGATTAGTTTTTATTTTGGAGTTTTAGCTCTACTATTTTTGTCTTTAGCCCCCATCTTCAAGTTTAATGGGGTTATAATTATAATAAAAAAATTTATTTATCTTCTTTTTCCATACTTTTCTTCAGAACTTTATATTTGCAGCTATCAAAATTAAAAATAAATTTAAATCAATAAGAATTAATAATAAAGCATGAAACCAAATCTTAATGAGAAATTATGATACTGAGTGTTTTGTTTTAATGGGAATAAAACCAGATTTTTCTTTTGTAAAGATAGATCTAGAATTGATTACTTGATTGTAAGGGTTTCGAGAATGAGTGTCACAAATTTCTTCAATAAGAATTGATTACTTGATTGTAAGAGATTTTTAATCAATTTTTTTTCATAATAAATAACCTTAATTTCCCAATGATATGAACTCGTATCAGTACAATGCATTCATACGTCGGATCATTATTCAACAATTCAATCTATGGAATAACATTATCTCAAGAATGTAACTAAATTTCCACAGAAAAAAAAAAACTAAAAATAAGCTTGAAAGAAATAATATTTGCTATGAAAGCCTCGATTTCATGCCTGTGCCGACCTCATAGAAACACCCAAGTAAATTTTCAATGGCAAAGAATTGCAAGACAGAACGGATGCAATGTTTACAATATCCGGAGTTCAGGACCTCAAAAACTTCGTTAATAAACAGAAAAGGCAAAAGAGGGACAAGTGCTTTACTGTTACAACAATTTCAAAGAGGAAGACAAGTTTTTAAGTTTATATTATTGACATTTCCCAACCGATTAACTTAACTTCCCTCACCGACAACAAAAGGTAAGTAGTATGAATGAATTTTACACTAGCTATGACATAAATCTTTTTTTTTTCTTTTCAGTATTTGACAAATCAAAATCGAATTAGAATGTGAAAGCTACAGCAATACACAGATTTTGGTTCATGGCATACTTGACACCAGAAAAGCCAGGGAAACAAACTCTTCTCATGCACCCGAAGGAGTGAATACCAACTAAAGAGGCACGCACACCAATAGCTGCTTCATTTGTGACCGCTTTTGTATTTGACTGTCTTTCTAACAAGAGCATATGAAGTGATTCCAAGGAGGAATAACAACCATTCAGACGATACTAGGAGGATCGCCAAGCCAATTGCAGACAGCACGTGGCCAGCGAGTTCTAATGCAGTCCACTAATGGTGCATGTTGCGGTGGCTCGGGTTTAACCACTTCAGTTTCTTTTCCACTTGATTCATTCCCACCAGATCCAGAGGGCACAACCACATCTGCCAGGAACTCCTCAGGAGTCCACCTTGGGGGAACTGAAACCCTCAATTTTGTGAGCCTAGGCCTTTGCACAGGAGTCTCACCTCCAGAGCTCAGTTGGCTGCCATTCAAATCTGATTTTGCAATTCCATTAAAATGATAAAGATCAAAAGCCTTCTTGCCCATCAATCCAGTTGAATCCTTAAGGCCTCCCAAGTTCTTGTCTAAATCCAAAATAACTTGCCAGAACTCGCTCCACACAATGAAACCTGTGCTGCAAAGGTTATCAAACTTCTCACGCGGAAGTCTGACATTTGCCTCCCTGAGGACTTGATGGAAACCTTCCACACTAATAAAACCACCACCTCCACTCTGATCTTGTGCGTCAAAAGCTTTACGAATCTGTGATTCTCTTTCTTCCAGTTCATTCTCGTCTTGGACACTGGTATCAAGTGCAAATAGAACTGTATAATGAGACTCACTCCCAACAACCCATATTGGCCAGTTTGGGCATTTCAGATTCTGGCCAACCTTACAGAAATTGAGGGATTCCAGCAGAGTAAGGAACCCAACTTCTACTCTTGTGGATATGCCTTTTAAAAACATGCCACCACCCAAATCCATCCTCCCATCAAATACGTTAGGGACAGCCTGACCACAGAGCAGTAGGTTCACAATTTCCTGTTCCATGACATACATTAGGTTATTGATAAAGAAAGCAATAGGGCTAATAACATAAGCACTAAAAGAATTGACGCTTCATTGATTGTGTGATACCTGAGAAGCATGCCCAAATGGCGCAGTGACAAGAGGTAGGCTAGGGTCATCCCTGTCAGCTTGAACAGCATCCTACACAAAAGAAAATTTTTCGAATGCTTTAGTAAACTCATATCCCCGTAGAAAACTTGAGTAACCAAGCTTTGACTACTTTATCATGTCATATAGATTGAACTTAGAACATGAACACCTTTTGCCATACTTAGGAAAATCTCTCCCTACAGCCAAAACCCCAACTTTCTAACCCCACAAAACTTAAGATACAATTTGCCAAAACCATCAGTTACTCTCTCTCTCTCTAACAGATAGCAAAATGTTGGTTACAATCAACAAAAATAGTTGGACTCTGCAGTATTCACTCAGCTAACTATCTAGCCATGAGGGTCAATGCTATCAGTGGACATCAGTCTTGAATTTTAAGCAACACTATATTTCAAATGCATGCACCCAATACCATACATAAATGTAATTGAATACAAGTTGACAATTAACCATGAGT
>WYDK02000026.1:831946-856001 GCA_009867345.2 Toxicodendron radicans | reverse complement strand
TCACTTGGATACCTATGAAAAATTAAGAATTTCATAATTGTCTACTCATACATAGAAAATTCATTCCAGCAAATGATCCCCCATTAACAATTAACCACCATTAAGGTGAGGTCACTTGTCGCTAACAGGACATCATAAAATATTTTAGAAAAGAAAATGAGCTTTCAAGGTAGCATACCAGTCCTCTTGAGAGTAATGCAGAAAAAAGGAATAGCATTGCCCCCATACGACTTTGGAAAACAGGAATCATTGCTTCAAGCCTCTGAAGCACACTTGCCTGCGAGGTGTATGCATCCACTCTCAAGACTTTCTGCAGATCAGAACCCGATTCAATTGAGAGACCTTCTAGTGCCTTTGTAATGACCTGTAAGATCAAACATAGAATCAATCAGCACAAATAAATACACAGAGTACTGCAAAAGCACACTGATATCAGCAAATGCTGCAACCAAATGCATAAATCACATTGACATCAGCCCAAGTTCAAACTGACCTCATCCTTCTGACTGTCTTCAGACCCCTCAATGTCATGTCCTAGCGTAGTCAAAGTTGCAATCACAGCCCTTTTATTATTTCCACATAAAAACAATATCTCACTCATACTTTTTACCAGGGCTCTGTAAATTAAAAAAAAAAAAAGTAAGGAAATAGAGCTCATTCCAGGATTGAATCGAAGAATGGCAGATATGGTTGTGAAAATCAAATAAGTAACAGCAACTAAAATCTTCTAAACAAACCAGATTGCTTTTAACTAATTTGTTAAAAATGGAAGTAAATAATAATGGATATCTGTACAAGTTCACAGGGTAAACAACCATCAAGTTTGATTGAGATAATAGCAAAATTTCAAACTAGCACTCCTCCATCGATATATTGATTGACATTTTTCGGAAATATGTTAAAATTTCAATATGACCCTTAAGTGCAGGCACATAAGGTATCACAATTCAAGTTTAACCTGGACCGATTAAGATACCAGTGTCATTCATTTAAATGGAGGATCTACCACAAGAGTCCTAGTTACCCTATAAATATTAAATAACATAAAATGCATGAAATATCTAGCAAGATATTATAAGATGCAAGTTATATGAGCATTTTATTTAAGTGAATTTTAAAGTAACCAAAATCACAGAAATTAAAAACATTTAGCACAGCCTAGACAAATGTATCATAATTCATATCACCAATATATCATGATAATAATTGATCAACAAGTGATAACTGATAAACAAGTGAGCCGCAATAACTGGGGGGTCAACAAACAGTGAGAAGCTGTAATTAATATGGACAATCTTTTTATTATTAAGAGGGAACTGTATTATCATCACTCTCGAAATAGAAATACAAAGCATAAATACAGTTTCTAGCGTACTTTAAAAGGGTCTATGGCTTTTCCCTTGAAAAACTAGAATAATGGAACTTAAAATGTTGAATTTAATCGTTAAATATCTTTACCCAATCTAATGACGTAAAAGTCATCATGAAAAGATAATCACCTCACTTTTCCATGTTCAGAAAGAGAAGCAAAATCACTTGTTGCAACGTATCGATTTTTTGAGAAACTCCTGGGACCCAAATTTTGCAGTGGGTTGGGTGTAACTTTACCTAATTCATCTGTCAAGAAAAGAAGGTATTTAAGAACAAATGCCTGCAAAACAAGAGAATAGATATTGTCAACAATATCATTATGGAGATTATGACATGCTTCAAGAAATAAACATCAGAACATCAACAAAAAATAAAATGCATACAAGAAGACGTATCATAATACTACAATATAATAACGCATAAAGCCATTTTCAAAGCATAATGAATCTTCCAGATATTAAACTAATAATAACAAGTTTACCATGATCTAGAAAAATTCCCGTGAATTAATTCTATGTCAAGTTCAATACCAATAACAGAATTCAGCTATAATGTATAATGTACATATGTTAATGGAGAAAACAAGAATAAGATGACCACCTTTTTCCATTGTAGAGGATTTCATAGACTTATATTATTTACTAGAAAGCATGAAATGGATCACTTTTCCATAGCAAAGGACTTATAAATTATCGTTAACAGTAAAAATAGTAATACAAGAGACAGAAAGAAAATAACATGAAAATGCATACAAAGTGAACAAATAAGAAACTAGCCCGGGAAAAAAACCATTCTAAAGATTTGGCTACATATTTTAAACAGATTCAATTCCTCCAAAAAGAAACCAATAAGAAAAAGGGTCGACTTAAAGTCTACGCTAAGCTACTTTACAGAGTGGAAATTTGCTGTCATTGTCAATTAACTTGTCTATTGCAGGTTGAGGTTTATAATTCTTTCAAGAACAAGATTATGAGCAACCACAGGGTTATGAAAGTAATATTTCCATGCCATAGAAGACCTTACAAAAAGAAACACGATCAGATGCAGTTTAGCATTCTCACTCAGAAGAATTTGTCCACATTTAGCAGAATTGGAATTTAAAAATAGGCAAGACTACTAACACTAACTGACCATCAAATAAGTACCAGGCTATAAAAATTTAAATGCACCAATGATGCCAGATCAATTCGAACTGTGTATACTTAATAATTTGTAAGGGTATTCTTGGTCTCAATTGATACACTCAAAAAACCAAGGGTTTGAGGATGTTTTGAAGTGAACTTTCAAAAGATCAACCACAAAATTGTAGCAACCAAAAACACTAACATCATTCATTCTCAATGAAATGGTAAAATTATAAAATTTTGTTTTGTATTAGAGAAATAGAAGGTTTGAAAAGTGAATGGTGAGTTAATACTAATTTGCATGTTATATTACACAATAGTTTAAAGCATTTGGAATTTGACAAAGCATAATTAATAAGACTCATGCATCTATGCTACAATAAACTCATATAATCCATGATCAGAAATCTGGGAATTACTTGTATGGTTGCTAAGACGCCACAGGGCCCGCCTTCATGCTGCACTAGGCCCATAGATGTTTCTGGATCAGAGCTAAACCTATAGGAATGTTTTACATGATATCAGCCAATAAGTGCATGTCAAACAAAATCTACCATAAAATTATATCATTGAATTAATTAAAAGCAACTTGAACCTATCTGAACAAAATGAAATAAAAATTCAAAAAAATAAGATATAACAAGCAACCATAAAAACAGTCTACAAACATAAAGAAATGATACGTTTTCAAGAGTATGTAATAAAAAATTATTACATGTATTATTCTATTCTCTTAATTTTATTATTTGTAAGTAATTTATGAATCGCTGAAAAAGAGATAATGTATGATTAAACACACTTCTTGCTTCATCAAACTAACAATTGTACCAGTCAATCAATCATACTCTACCCAAACTTTTATCCCATTATTTTTTAATAAAAAATTATATTATTCCAAATTTCTCATCCAGAAAAAGTATCAACTGATGTAACATTACCATATACCAAGTATTTCATCCCATCATCCGCAAGATGGTGCCACATCAATTGACAATCTATTAGAAAAGAAATTTGGAATACAGTTCGGGAAGAGAAAAGCAAATTGCAAATTGCAAATTGCAAATTTCAAATTCTGCATATGATCAACTTAGTTTTCATATAAGAAACCAAAATTGCAGTCCATTTACTATTGATATAACCACAAAACAGAACTAAGCATTACCCTCATCTAAACCCCAAAACAACCAAACTCTCATTCAGCTAAGTTGCAGCTCACGTGACAATTATATCCACTAAGAGTAACTTCTATAATCTCACTTAGCTACAAAACGACATTACCTGATGCCCTGATTGCTCCATTGAGCAAGTATGTCTTTCGAGACTCCACTGCCAAACAACATCAAAAACAACTGATTCGCTTCTTCCTTCCCCAAATTCCCTTCCTTTGACTCCGAAACCTTCTCTTTCGACTCCCAAGCCTTCTCTTTCGTCTCTAAAACCTTCTCTTTCAAAGCCAATTCGCTGCTTTTCACGATCTTAGGCGACGAACCCGATGCATTGGAAGCCACGGACGCACTTTTCGCCTCCTTCATCCGCTTCTCCGCCGCGGCAGCCATCAGCTCGCGCTGCGACCTACGGCAATCCTCCGGCGAAGTCACCGGAGCTCCGACAGCCGCGTCCCTCGGCTTACTCCTCTTCGGCTCCGGCGGCGTGTGTTGCATGCTCATATGCAGAGCCATTTTCAGATCCTCCTCCTCTTGATCCGCCATAGATCACAAAAAAATAAACGAATTTAGGGTTTCGATTTTGGGGCTTTTTTGAATATCCCCTTCACTGAATAAACAAACCAGTCGAATCGATTCAATTATGCGATATGAATAAAATTAAACGATTCGGTTCAGAAGAGAAATAAATTCAGTTAAACATTGAAAATTTCGGAAGGAAAAATCTGAATTCGATTTAACGAAGAAGATCAAAGGAATTGTAATTTTAATCCAAAACAGGGTCGAAATGGGAAGGTAAAACAAATTTTAGTTGCTGGTACGTTTGGAAGAGTAAAGAAACGACGTCGCAAAGAAGATAACCCGTTAATCTTTTTAAGGGTTCTGGTAACGAGATGACAAGTGTGTCCCTGTGTCTATTTTCAACAGCGGAATAAGGAGGTGATTTGGAGAAACAGAAAGGGGTATTTGAGTAATTTAGATGATAAATCCTTTCCTTTAATGGAGAGGAAAACGTTTGGTTTTGTGGTGTCAGAGAATCTATTCTTAGAGTAAATAATGGGGGGGGCCTGGGGCTGAGGCTGAGAGGAAGGTCGGAAGTGATCTGGTGCGTCGAGTGGATGATAAACATGGGTATCTGACCGTGCGATCTTGACTGATTGACGATGAGCAAGGATTAGTGAGGGAGAATCTTGATGGGAATTGGTGGGGAATGGGAGTGTACTAAATGAGAGGTCGACTTGTAAAGATAAAAAAAGAGTTAAAATCAATTTAGCTTAGGTATGATTTTCCTGATACCGTATCCGTATGGACCGTATCATTATCCAAAAGAAAAGTTGCCAAAGTTGGTATTAAATGGGAAAAAGAATAATGAAGAATATGAAATTAAGTCAAAGTCTAGTTTAGTTACTCCGATAATCTATATAACTCTCTGGAATTACTTTACATCTAGTAGTTACGTTTGGTGTTATGTGGGTATGTTTATACAATTTTAAAAATAAAAATTATTATTTTTGCTTTTTTAAATATATTTTATTTGTATTTAATTTAATTATATATTTATTTGATAATTAAAGAATTAAGGAAGAAATGTTTGGCCCGTTTGTTTAATTATTTTGAGTATTTATTTGAAAAAGTTAATTGGGTTGAGTTGAGTTGGATAATATCGGATTTTGAAAACGTGTTTGGTACATTTTTTAAAAGTAGTTTTTTTTGTATTTTTTTTAAATATTTAAATTAAATTTTAAACTCTTATATTTTTTAAATTACCTAATATCCCACAATAAAATTTTGAAAACTTTAAAACCACCCCCTAGGCACCCAACCACCACGGGCCGCCGAAGGCTAGCGGTGGAAGCCGGCCATGCGCCGATTTGGATATTTCCTGCCAGATCTCTGGCTGGAAACAACCAGATCAAGGTCAATCTGTCTCAAAACAGCCAGATCTAAGAATTGATCTGGCCTTTTCCGGCCAGAGATCTGGTCGGAAAAGGCAAGATTGGCGCACTACCGGTCAAATCTGGTAGGCCGTGAGCCGTTCTAAGACCGACAGCCGGTGGTGGTCGCCGACGGTTGACAGAATTTGTTTATAGTTGGGGGTGTATTTGTTAAGATTTGAAACTTTTATTTTATAAGTTTAAAAATTGGACCAACAAACTGGAGGGGAAAAAATAATTTAATTGGGAAAAATAGTTTGAATATTATAGGATTTTGGATATTCTGTAGAATAATGAAACAAACGTATTTTTATTGGATAGAATTAAATAGAGTTGAGTTGGGTAAAAGAAACAAACGGGCCCATTATATTTCAAATGGACGTTAAATATTTTAAAAAACAACAAACTCACTTACATAACCTTCTAACAGATACTATGTAGCAAACATGATAAATGGTTAAAGATAAATATAATATTATAATAGTCTATACATTGCAACTATAAGTACAAATTTTACATTTTTCACCAATAAACTATAGTTAAAATGAAGCACAAATAAAGAGATATTGTGAAATGATTAATTACCTTCAGTACCACGTAAATATGCTTCAACTTAAATTGTATACCTACATCAATTAAGATAAAAATAAAATAAAAATTAACAAATAGTGGCAAAACTGAAATCAAACAATTACAAAAAACATTACCACTCTCCCGTCAGATAAAACACATAACATACTAGTAATGTGTTCAACCCAAGATCTTCAAAAAATAACACATTTTTCTAACTCGTATTTTCTCTCAATAGAATGGATGAAAATTTAAAAATATATGAAATATAAGAGACGTTTATATACAACTATTCATATACTCCACATTTTTCATATTCATAATTCATTTTTTAATCCAATTAAAATCATCATAATCACCTCAAATTCAATGACTTAAGTCTCATCATCTTTAATCTTTCAATCTTCTATCTTCCAATCTTTCATCTTTTATCTTCTAACTATTCACAAAACATTGAATGTATATAGTTATATAGATATATATTATTAATAATACAAAATAGCTTAAACGAATAACAGACAAACACTTGTAACAATTATAGAGCTTCTGAAATCCGACAAGGCACTCAAATAACAAGTGTTTCAAGATTATAATATATGTATAAAATATATAGGCTTTGATTTCAAAATTAATAACATATGATTGTCTATACGTACACTTGAATCTTAAAACTTTTGAAATCATAAAGTTTTTTACGTCCATAACTCAATCTCACAATTTTCTGTTACAATCTCTAACATGACAGTTGAGTTAACTCTACCATGTCAACTGACGACTTTCATTAAACATGAACGATCGTTTCTTGAGACGAACGGATGTTCCTTAATGAATGAACGGTCGTTACTTAATAAATAATTATTGTTCTTTCATAAGAAATGGTTATTCCTTATGAATGAATGATTGTTTCTTATGAATGAATGATTGTTCCGTATGAAGAAATGATTGTTCCGTATAAAGAAATTGTTGTTCCTTGTGAAGGAATAATTGTTCATTTATGAAGGAACGATCGTTCCTTAAAAAAGAACGACTTGTTCTTCTATTCATCCCTAAGAAACGATTGTTCATATTTAATAAAGTTATTAGTGTTTTGGGTGTAGTGCTAACTCAACTGTTGCTTGAGGTTTTAAGAAAATGTCATGAGATTATGTTATGGATGTAATATTATTGAATATATATATATATGTACGTCAATTCATTGTCACATCCAATACTAACTTTTACCTAGGGTCCACCTAGATCAAATATACCAATGATAGTTGGTTTGACAAATCTAGGAAATATAAAATCACAATCATCCTCAGTTTGATATACATTGCTTATCATATAAATTTCTACAAGTATAAATTACGGAGAAACTGGCCATTAAAGGTCATTTACAAACCTAGAACCTTCATAATTTCTTTCATTTACCATGGAGAAACGTTCTTTCTCATTTTCCTGGAGTAAACATTTATTTATTAGACCCATCAAGTGGACTATAGACCAATTTGAGCGTCGGAGAGGATACGCCAAGTCACCAACAATTAGGGTTGGACAAATCCAGTTACCAGACCAGTTCAACTCTTTCTTGAACTGAATCGGATTTTCGGTTCAAGTGGAAGCCGAACCCTAAATCGGATCGGTTTTCCACTTGAACTGGTTTGTAACCAAATCAATTATTCAATTCGGTCTAATTAAGAAATGCATTTTATAACAATTTTTAATGAATTTTAATATTATGAAAATGGTTTTTGGATGAAGTTGTCCCATATTTTAAATTCTTTTATTTTACAGAGTGATTTCAAAATTAAATTAATAACTACAATTACAAACTATTACAATGACAAATCGCAATCCTAAATTATACTAATACAATTGCAAACAAAGTATTAAAATTACAAATCAAAGAGTCATTATTTAAATTAGACTAATGCAATTGAAACTAAAAGAAAATTATAAAATAATTAGGGGCGGAGGTGTAATTTATGAATTTCTATATACAAAACCGGTTTATTTTTTCTGTTTCAATTAACTAGTTGATATTAACGGCTGAATTGATAATCGAACCAAAAAATCGGTTTAGCCATTATCCCAAACCAAAACCGAACTAGCGAAAAAAAAATCAAATTTTTGGTTCGGTGTTCGAACTTTTAAAGCATAGTATAACAAGAGGAATAAAAAGGAAAATATCCTATAATCATTCAATAATACTACACGGATGAATTAGTGTATAAAATATTAATTCGTCTACAATACAGTACCATGGGCCTTAAAACAAAATGCATGAGATGTACAAAAGTTTAAAAACCAAGGTAATAATCGAATATTGTTATACAATGATGTATACGTAATGGCAACACACTTTTTGCTTTCTCTTTTATATGTGTACATACATAAATTAAAAAAAAAAATTGATATAATAAAGAAAATTACATAATTTTGTATATAATGCACATGTTAAAAAGATACTAAGAGACCTCCCCCTTTGTAGTGGGATGATAAATTTTTTAGTCATTGGAGTTAGTAATATCTATGGATGTTGTGTTCGAGCAGGAGAGATATCTATCACATTTATGTAATTACTTTAGTTTATTGAATGTGACCCTGAAGATTAGACATATTCTAATGTGGGCTTGAATACCTTATATATAATAATAAAAAAATATATATAATGAAGAGAGTGACAACAAGTTTATGATACATTTTTCAATACATATTTCAAACAATTACTTATTTTATCTAAGAATGCATTTATCTTTTATATATCCTGAGAATTTACTCTATCTATATGAGTAAATGACAATTGCAATAATATACAATATATAGAATATTTTCCCCTTTTATCCAAATGGGTCTTGGATTATTAATAATTACCAAAACTTCTTGTATCAACACTTATTTATTTTTTACACTTTGCAAATTTATCGGAAGGGGGAACGCCTTACACCTACCTAAGGTTTTTCGTAAAAACAAATTGGTATCCAAAAAGTTTGGAAATGAAAAATATGTACCTTCCGAGTTCCGTCTGGTTTCGTTATAAATTTATGTTTGCTAAAGGACAACAATGATGGAAAAGACTGAAATGCCCTTGAAAGTTTGATATTTTAGTTTTTTTATTAATTATACAAAATAACATAATTTGTAATGCAAAATCATTCATATAAGAATAATTTAATTGTTAAGAATCATTTGTAATTGAATAGCTAAGAATAATTTATAATAGCTAAGAATAATTTATATTACTTAATTATACTATATTTTTATTTTAATCCAACAACCAATTAATTATGAAAGTTCTAATTTTAATTAATTTCTTAACTATTAAATTATTATTATATGAATAATTTTGCATTACAAATTATGTTATTTTGTATAATTAATAAAAAACTAAAATATCAAACTTCCAAGGGCATTACAATCTTTTTCACTATTGTTGTCCTTTAGCAAACATAACGGAACCATACGAAAGGTACTTGTTTGTCATTTCCAAACGTTTTTGGGTACCAATTTGTCTTTATGACAAACCTTAGGGTAGGTGTAAGTCGTTCCCCCTTTATCAGAATCAAAAGCCAACTTGGCATTACTTTTCAATACAATTACCTACTTGGACTAGATTCGAGTCCAAGTTACATATAGAGACGCTCAAAATCGGGTCGGGCACCCGAGTCAATTTTGTTTTTCTGACCTAAACCCGAATATTCGAGTCACGTTTTAAGGACACCCGATAACCGAACCAGTGACAAGAGTTGAAGTACCCACAATAGGTGATGTGTATGACATATTTAAGAAAGATGTGCTTCCACAAAATTGTCATTCTAAAATTCTAGAATCTCCCTCGGAAGATGGTTATGAAACAGGAGAAGAATCATTTTTGTTAGACGAAAAATTCATGGTTCCTAAAGAAGTAGATTTTAGGGTTTTTTGATTTGGAATTTTGAATCTTAAATTTGTTTTACAATCCGGTTCAGGTCGGGATCCGGGTTTCAAAGATTGAACCGATACCCCGAACCGAATTTAGGTATATCTGAAGCTATTATCTGAAACCGACCCGATTTTTTTGGTAACCCAAAAAATTCGATTAGCAGTAATTTTGAACACCCCTAATTACAAAATTAATTATTATATGTTTATAACTACTATAAATAAATAAATGATTTGTCTATTTGGGAATATTTTTTCAAAAACTCACTACAAAAGATAAAATATTTGAAAATACACAAAAAAAATAAAGATGATAATGCTTGAAAAAAGGAAGAAGAAGAAGAATTATTCTAAGGGTCTGTTTGATTTCGAGAATATTTTATTATAAAAAAGATAGGATTATTGAAAAAATAGATTACCTTGAAGATTAATGTGAAATGTTATATTATTATGTTTGATTAGATTGATGGTATAAATAATTAATGTGTTTGGATGGGAGGGATAAAATATTTCTGGACAATCCTTTTACTAAATTACCCTTATATTTTAATAATATTATTTAGTCTTATTAATTTGTATTTTATGGTTTAACCTCCAACACTTGAGATTTAGCTAAAATACACTAGCAACAAAAAAAAGTTTGAAATTTTACAAAAACACCTCAGCATCACTGCCGGAGCTTGTCGGTAGTCACCGGAATGGTACACAACTGGCTGGATCTGGTCGTTCGTGTGTTGATTTGGCCTTTTCCTGCAAGATCCATGGTGGATCTTGTCGAAAAAATCTATTTTTCGGCCAGATCCATGTCAGATCTAGTTGAAAACGGTCGGAAATTGCCATATTTGATATGGTTGTTTCCAATGCAAGATAAACAGTCAGATGTGACCGTTCATCTTACGTCGAAAACAACCAAATCAAATCTGGCCATTTTTAGCCATTTTCGACCAGATCCACCATGGATCACACCGGAAAAGGCCAAATCGGCGCATGACTTCCCCGATCCAACCGGCCGTGCGCCATTCTGGTGACTATTAGCTGCCACCGACAGTGGTGGTCAGCGGTCGTCTGTGGTGGTGTGGTGGCTGGCATGAGGGACATTTTTGTTAAAAAAATAAATATATGAAATTAAACAAGTCATTTTACTAAGTTGAATTAATTGTTATTTGATAGAAAAACGAGATCATAATTGTCCCAAAGGGTAATTATTTAAGGGCAAAATGGATTACCCCTGTAATTTTATATTAACACATTTTTTTTTGTTAATCTAATTACTTCCAATATTACCAACAATACTTATTATTGATATTAAAGAATTATCGAAATCTTTTATTACATGACAAAAAAAAAAATATATATTTAAATTAATTAAAAGATTGCCAAATTAATCTTATATTACACCGAACCAAACCACCACTAAGTGTATTGATTCTATATGCTTATAATGTTCTTTGATTCGTTTTATTAAAAATTCTGTATGCAGAGGACTAATGTCTAATGGAGGACGACTCATTCTATCTTATCTTTCTTATTATTTTTTCCCAATAGAATCAAAGTGAGTGGACTAATGTCTAATGGGCTATTCAATATTTTTTTTCTTTCTAAAATATAAATTAATAAACCCGAATATGTGGTCTGTTTTGTTACTTTTTATATATCTACATTTCACCTTATGAAGGGGAAAATAAGTAAAAGTCTCTTACATTCTTTCAAAATTTGTGAGATTAATATTTTAATCATAAAGTTTGTATAATTATTCAATCTATTGCAACTTATTATTGAAAATTTTAAGATATTATTTATGTTGCAAAAACGTTAAAAGAACAAAAATAAATAAGTCACGGTATGTTGATATAGAATTTAAAAATATATATATTTTTAATTTGAATAAGGAATTAAATTTGTTTGATACATATGAGTTGAAATGTTTTCGGAAACATTTTTTGCATATAATCTTAATACTCAATGTAAAATCAGAAAAAAAAAAAGATTAATCGTTTTCACAAGTTTTTTAAATATAAAACAATTTTCGATTGTCATCTCACAAATATTAAAATAAAATTTAAAAAATTAAATCATATTTTAGTTTTTAAAAATTAATTTTAAATTATATATCAAACAAACTCTTAATATTCCATTTCTTTCAAAGAAGATTTTCATGCGATCATATCAAGAAGAACGTCATGCTATTATATTCAACAGGTAATTATTCAACCGGTAATATTAAAATATCAATATTTTGATTTTAATTATATCTAGATTATGAAATAATTCAATAATCACAGCTAAAAAATGTTATAATAATACTATGTAATATCATTAGTGTTGACCAGAAAATTTGTATCGATTCTTGGAAAATTCACATTAATTAAAGATATTTTATTGACATCGGTGTTGGATAAAATAGAGTAAAATAAGAACGTGATTAGCAAAAAAAATGAAATTCATGTGAAAATAATGAGGAATGATAACAATAAATAGATGAAAATGAAAACAAAAAAGAGATAAATTCAGCCCAGATTGAATCGGATGACCGCACCAATCACAGTTAATAAGTAATAAAGATAAGAAAAATAATACAAAAAATGATTTTTAAAAAGGATGCCTAGTTCTTTCTCAAATATACGTCCTCTGATACGATATTTTTACGAGTGTTTACATTTTGAATATAGTTTACAAAGAGTTTCTCTTATTTTAACGAGATGTGCAAGTATAAAGAAAAAAATTGTCTCAAGGGTAAGGAGGCAGATGTCATGAATTTGATCATAGCAAATTAAATAATTAAAATATCAACCTAATAAGGTTGAAAAAACAGCCGATATTATCATATTAATTGTCAGTAATTATATCATAAAATTGACTTATCACTGACAATTAATGTAGAGCAATATCTGAATTACTCATGAAGATGGGCCTAAATGCAAAGTAAAAAAGTATAAGGCCCTCTGGGGAAAAAAGCATATGAGTCAAATCAGGTACAAGAACAAAGAAAATGTAAAATTGCTTGAAATCCACGACCTCGTCCTCTTCAACAAACACGCAAACCAACACAAACAAACAACCACTCGTAACCGTCGAATCAGCTTATCGTAATCGTATGGAAGAAGCCGACGAAAATCTTTAAGATTATCTTCAGTCACGACTCACGACCACCAGCTCTCTCTCTCACTCAACTTCCGCCACGTGTCCTCCGAAACTTCCATTTCCTCTCGATAATATAATCCCAATCCTTCCCCCCCCCTCTTCTCCTCTCTAATAATATATATATCCACTTCGCTTTCTTCTCTCCAACACATATTATAATTATCCTCTCAATTTCGAACACAAAACGAACCCGTTTTTGTTCGGTTAGGAGAGAACTAGAGATGGATCACGCGGCCGAGGCGTACCGGACCGATTTAATGACCATAACTCGATACGTGTTGAACGAGCAGACAAAGCACCCGGAGTCACGCGGCGACTTCACGATTTTGTTGAGTCACATTGTTCTTGGTTGCAAGTTTGTTTGTTCTGCTGTTAACAAGGTCGTTTTTCTTTTTGTTTTTGTTTGTGAATTATGACAGGTTTTGTTCGTGTGAAGAATTTGCTCTTATCGTGCCTTTTTAATTATAATAAGAGTTTATTTATTTATTTTAAATTTATAATCTAAAGGAGTTTTAATCTTGTTTGTTTATTTTGATTTTATTGTTTTTTTTTTTTTTTTTTTTTTTGTAAGTAAAACAAAAAGCACTTTTATAGAAGTACTTAAAAGCGCTTTCAGTAAATGTATTGAAAATGCTTTTTGAAAAGTCATATATCAAATGTTTATGCAAACACACACCGTGTTTTATTTTTATTTTTAAAATTTTAATATTAGGAAGTATTTCAGACAAGCACAATATGATTAATACAAAAACGTTTTTAGTATTAATTGAATACTAGTAGTAGAAGAACAAGTGCCCAGCTCTTTTGGTCCACTGGACCATGAGCAAGAATAAAAGAGAAATTTCCCTTTTTTCAGCCAAGAGTAAAGGTTTTATATTATTATATTTTCATTTTATTAATACTTTGAAGTTTTGCCAGCCAAGAATTGTGGGATGTCCCTTTTTTCAGCTATAATTATGGGACAAATGGGAAATTGGCCTGTAGAAATTGATTTTACAATCAATAAAAGTGAAATATGAGGAATTTTTTTAAAGAAAAACTGTTATATGAAAAATAGCTTGCACAACTCCAAATGGTAATGTATTGAAGTTTCTGTGATGTGACTCAAATGGTTTGATGGCTTCCTGAATAGGGTATGAATCTTCAAAATAAATACTCGAGGTCTCCTGGTTTGTGTTAGTCAATTGTGGTAATCAAAGTGAATTATATTAATAAGTGAAGTCTGTTGTGATACCTTTTTCAGATTCTTTGGTCTTGTAAGTTTTACTCATTTTTATTATATTTACTTTTGCAGGCAGGTCTTGCCAAACTCATTGGACTTGCTGGAGAAACCAATGTTCAGGCAAGTATTTTGGATCTAAGCCTATGCTCATTTTTATTGTTCTCTGTATTTATCTTGTTTTGTGAACTATCTGTTTATATTCTTTGCTTTAATACGAAATTACTTTCCTGTAACTAAAGGGTGAAGAGCAGAAGAAAATGGATGTGCTTTCAAATGAAGTTTTTATTAAAGCTTTGGTTAGCAGTGGCCGAACAGTAAGTCTTACTGATTATCTGTTAATCTATTTAAACTTAATTAATGTTAAGATTTTTTTTTTCTGAAATTTGGGATCTCCTCCTGCCAGTGCATCCTTGTCTCTGAAGAAGATGAAGAGGCAACATTTGTGGAGCCCTCTAAGCGTGGAAGGTGCTTTCTGTTTAACTGTGCTTTCAATGTTTTATTGTCTGTTAAAATGCTGATTTTCTACATTCTATACTCTTATTAAGTGCACTCACTTTGAAGATTTTTCTGATAATGTAGGTACTGTGTTGTTTTTGATCCACTGGATGGATCCTCTAACATTGACTGTGGCGTTTCCATTGGAACGGTTTGAACCCTCATCTGAGAATATGCTGTATCCAAGTTGTTTCATTGAAATTCTGTACTGACAAGATATACAATGACTATTGTTCCAGACTAAATTGATATTGCGTGATTGTATTATCTTCATCTAGATTTTTGGAATTTATGCAATGAAAGATAGTCATGAACCAACTCTAGATGATGTCTTGCAACCTGGAAAGAATATGGTGGCAGCTGGATATTGTATGTATGGGAGTTCTTGCACGGTACAGAAAGACTGCCTTTCTTATGTCATAGATGTTTTTATTTAGTTGGTTTGAATTTGAAAAGTATGTCTTACAATGTTATGGTCATCTTGAATGGAATATGTTTGGCTGATAGGATTACAGTGTTTTATGAGTTCTTGCACGATATTATATTCAAACTCATTTAAGAAAACGATATATTTTTTTCCACCTATAAACTTGCACTGAATATTTTTTTCATACTCATTTTAAGAAACTATATTTTGCAGCTTGTATTAAGCACTGGGAGTGGTGTCAATGGGTTCACCCTCGATCCATCTCTTGGAGAGTTTATACTTACTCACCCAGACATAAAGGTATATCTGCTAATATGGTATTCGAAAAAACTATGCATTCTTCCTTTACATTAGCCTGGCTACATCATGCCTGTTCCTTTTTATTGAATGAGAGAGGATCCACTTTCCAAATTGCATGTACATTGTAAAGGACCTATATCATTTCTGTTTGTAAAGCCTCTGTTATTTGAAGTGTTGACTGTCTGTTTTTCATATGCCTTTAAGCTCAGATTCCAAAGAAAGGAAAGATTTACTCTGTTAATGAAGGAAATGCTAAGAACTGGGATGGTCCAACAGCCAAGTATGCTGTAATCATTTTAGTAATCTCTCATTTTTCTGCTCATATACTGCTGTAGTTTCCTGACATCTCTTATCGATAGGTTTGTGGAAACATGCAAGTTCCCTAAAGATGGTTCATCACCAAAATCTTTAAGATACATTGGAAGGTATTATGGATTCTTAATCTAGCCACTACAATATTTTTTGTTGTTCAACTCAACTGTTTAGGGGTTATTACTTCATTGTCTTCTTATTGATTGTATGCTGTCATTGGATGAAACTATGTTGTGATTAGCGAAATATATTTTCAATACATTTTGTCACTTATGTTTTGGCTTCTTAGTTTTGTTCTTATGCTTCAGATTTGAAATCTGTTATCTATAGGCATTGTTTTGTATTTGAGCAGCACAAAATAGACCATGAATCTGCAGCTGCAAAGTTCAGTGTTCTCTCTGGTTTTGACTTATTGTTGATTTTGTAGTTCTGACATTACCATTATTTATAACAGTATGGTTGCTGATGTCCATCGCACATTACTTTACGGAGGTGTCTTTTTATACCCGGCTGATAAGAAGAGCCCCAATGGGAAACTACGGTATGTTATGTGTAGTTACAGCTTCAATGTTCTTGTTAGTTCATTCAAGCCTGATATAACATTCTGTAGTTGCGAAGGTTTTATTAATATCGACAGTAGTTTTGGTAGTGCTAACTTGAGTTGTGTGGAACAGTGTTCTCTATGAAGTCTTCCCCATGTCGTTCTTGATGGAACAAGCAGGAGGTCAGGCTTTTACTGGCAAGCAACGGGTATGAACTTGTTGATCTTTCTTATTATAAAACTGATTTGCATCAGATTAGATCTATTATGCCAACTTCAGTACGCCAAATCTCTGTGTTTTGTGAAACTATGTAGCAATTTTCCGCACATTCTCTATGTTCTGCTCAGAGGAACTAAAACTTATTCTAAAATTTTGTAATTCCTTAGCTTTGAAACAAAGTGTGAAATCTTCTGGGAACTTTATATACCTGGAGCCCTGTGAAATTGCTTCAGGAATATTTCTTGATAAAACAAGTATTTCCGAGGGAAAACAAAAATCCATCAGCAAACTTATTAGTGCCTTCCTGTGCAGAAGATAAATTTTAAACGTCTGGTTGAATATGAATTGACGCCATTGTTTTGGCAGGCGCTGGACTTGGTTCCGCAGAAGATTCACGAGCGGTCTCCAATATTTCTCGGCAGCTATGATGATATGGAAGAAATCAAAGCATTGTATGCAGCTGAAGCGCAGTAGTAACGAGCTTATCATGACATATTTCATGCCATTTACCTTATTGTATCTCATTTCTAATCATATACTTGTCAGATGTCCTCTCCTCTAAGGTTTCTATACGTACTGAAATGATACAATTTATCGGTGGACAACTAATGTCCTATTGATACGTTTTGAATAAATATATTAAATAATATTTGTGCAAAGTTCATATCAGAAGTGCTATGGGTGATTAGAACTCTTGACAAACATGATTTCTTTTTCAGTCTTTTATTAAGATTGACTTAATTAATAACATTATTATTATTTTCCTAATTTATATATATATATATTCGTCATTTAGTTCGTACCTACCGACAAAAACTTGAACTTTAGTCGGATTCTATTTTGGGCTTCTTTGAAAATTATAAAATGACTATTATGCTGACATATAATTAGTAATAAATAAAGATTTTGTAAATTACCCTTCAATTTAATTTCTTTATATAACACGTTTTGATTTCTTTGTTTTCATATTATAAAAATTGCCTTGTTTATATGGTATAATTTTATTTAATATACTTTATGAAAAGACAGAAGATTCTATTACACAATTATTTGTAATACGCAAAATATTTATTCATTTAGGAAAAAGAGTAAATCACATGTTCCCGCCTGAGGTTTAGCAAAATCACAGTTGATACCCCTAGTTGTATTTATTTCAGATTATCACCCTTAAACCAAGGATGTGAACAATTTTTTGGTGTAGGACGTGTTATTACCATATTGCCCTGGACAAATCAAATAATTTATTATTTTTTAACCCCCAAATTAGTAGAATTACAATAAACATTTTACTTTTAAATTTATTTCAATACCACCCCTTCTTCAACTTTCCTCTTCCACCTCTCGATTGCCGTTTTCAAGCCAAATTGACCTGATTCCAATGTTGTTGGAATGCTCTAACACCACCAAACAAATTCCCTTACCTCCCTCATCCCCCCCAACCGCCCCGCCCACACACATACACACACACAACAATTGGATGCCTCCTGGGCAATTTTCTTAACCAATCAATGGATAAAGAGTCGAACATTTGGGGGCCAGCAGCAGCTTGGTGAAGGGGATGGAATGGCTGCTGCTGGGTGAGGGCCTAAAAAAACAAAAAAAAAAAAAAAACACTTCGAAATCGACCACAAATAATTAACAAACTCCAAAACTCCCACAACTTCAATCAACAAAAACAAAAACAAAAACCAAGAGTATCAACTTGAGATTTTATTAAACCTCGGGTGGGAACATGTAGTTTACAAGGAATAATAATCAACTCAATGACACAAATTGAACCAAAATTATGCAAGAGGTGATGATGATAAAATTCAAACAAAGTTTATGATGAGATAATTCTTACAATCTAATTCAAAATTTAAAAATATAAATATTATCCCATTGTAAAAATTAATAAAAATCCACGTGTTGACATGTCAACCCACTGAACCCCTACTCTCACGTCCAGACATCTTTTTCTCTTCTTCGTTCCTCTTGATAACCGAACACGCACACACGAAAGCAAATAACATCAACATAATCAACAAAACAATTAATCCAATTATTAATCAATAATAATAAATAACAATAGAAACAAGCAAATCATCCTCAGATCGGACCCCAAACCTCAAAGAATTACAATGTCGAGTGACAGCGACGAGGACGAGCTTCTTCAGATGGCCTTGAAGGAGCAAGCTCAGCGCGATCTCAACTACCAGAAGCCTGCCGCTCGGAAGCCCGTCGAGAATTACGTTCAGCCTCCGAAATCGTCCGCGGCGGCGGCAGCGGCGGGGAAGTCGGGGAGACCGCCGGGGAAGAAGTATCAGGAGGAGGAGGAGTCTGAGGTGGAGATGCTGAGCATCTCGAGTGGCGACGAGGAGGTGAGTAAAGATCGTGGATTTACTGCTAAAAATAGAGTGAGAGGAGGAAGGCGGGACGACGATGCTTGGGACGGTGACGAACCTAATTGTTGGAAGCGCGTTGATGAGTCTGAGGTAGGTATTTTCGTAATTTTAGTGAAATGCTACAGTTCCGGAATGTAAATTACGGTAACGTTGCTGGAATCGCTGGGTAATGATTTAATGATAGTGTGTAATGTCTTATTTTTAGTAACATTCTGACGTAATGATACTAGAAATGACTCCTATTACTTAATTGTTGGAATAGCGTTAATGAAATTGAGGTAGATATTATGGTGATTTAAGTGAAATGGAATGAAATGCTACTGTACGCGCTGTAAGTTATGGTAACATTTCCTGAGGTATCATAAGTTATGATGTAATGATAGTTTTTGATGTTTTGTTGTCAGTGATGTTTTGGCATAAGAATAGCATAAATTTTTATAGTAACATACAGTGTACTATTATTGAATTTTGCCATTACTCAGTCTAGCTCTGTTATTTTTCATGCTTCTTAACAGTGCGTTTTGTATTGTTTCTTATTCCATAAGCTTGTTTTGTTTATTGTGGTCTAGTATTGGATTTGATTTGGTTGTTGGTTGAAGAGAATGATGGGGTGGTGTATGTAAGTTGAGGTGTTGTTATAAGATTTAATAGGTTTTAGTAATCTAGTACGTTATCTTGGTATGTGGAATGTCTTATTGGTAATGTTCAAGGTATAAATAGTAAGGAAAAGTGAATTTTACAGGATGCTGTTTTAATATCATATAATATGTGGTTGATAAACATTATAATTTTTACATTGTAATTGTGAAATAATAGTATTGGCCCCCTTCTTTGAAACATGCAGATTAGCTTGATGTTTAATTTTTTTTCCCATTTCGAGTTTGGCATTACAATATGAAGGTCTCGGTCTGCTGCTTGGTTTTCATGTAAATATAATTGTGCATTTGTGTATGCTACAGCTTGCTCGCCGAGTTCGTGAGATGCGGGAAACAAGAACAGCTCCAGTGGCTCAAAAATTTGAGCGGAAGCCGTCTGCCATTGGTGGGAAGGGGCTTAATACTTTGTCATCCTTACCACGTGGCATTGAATGGGTTGATCCACTAGGATTGGGGTAAATAATCTCCTCTGTCATGGTCTTCAATTGAAAACTCGTAATTTCTTCTTATTTGTGTGTAAAGAATTTTCTTAATTGGTGCTTGTTATGCTATTTTATTTATTATTATTATTTTTGGATGCTTGTTTAAGTGCAGTATTTATGGACCCTGTTGCTTGCTGACTGCCTTGAGTATTGCCAGCTTTTTAAATTTTGATATCTATTTATAAGAATTTGAGTTCAAGTTATTTGTTTGTTGAAACGGTGATTTCTTTCCCAGTCCTGGCAGGATAATCTATTTCTTTAAAGTGTTAGTAATAGTTGAACCTCAAAAAGAGAAAAAAATATATACTGGTGGCAATTGTACCAGTTCAACTTTTTCAGAATATTAGCCTGATATAGTTTCTTCTGTTCTGACAGGATAATAGACAACAAGTCGTTTAGATTGATCTCTGAGAAATCGCCACATTCCCCATCAATTCCTGATAGAGAATTTCTAGATAGTGGCAAACGCGGTATTTCATTTTTTACTCTAACATTGCATGTTTGGTAATTTTTGTGCAAATTCTGGGAATTTCATATTATTTGTTAAGTTAAAGTTTATAACTTCTTTTGTATGTTGTTCTTATGTTATCAGTGTTTTTAATTATGTTCCTTGAAATGCATTATTGGATCTTATAGTTTTCCTCTCCGTATTTAACCTGGCTGAGAGTCAACTAAATTTGATGTATATTTATTTTCGCACTTTTGTAGCATATTATCAATGAAAAGCATCCCTCTATCATTAAGGTTGTAATGTTTGTAATATTTCCAGCAAGTTGTTTTATGCTGGAAACCCTTGAAGCCTATTCAACTCAGAAAACCTGAAAAATAGTTTACATCTTTAAAATCCCCAAAAAAGAAAATATTAAATCCAATGAGACCAGTTGTTAAGTTCTAAGTAATGTTTGTTGGAAATGTTTGTTGCTTGGACAGAATTATCTTTTGAATTTTGAAAAGCTTAAATAATGTTGATGTCTCATCTATTCTGATCACCATTTATTGAAGATTGACTAAACTACTTCAAACTTCATGAAAGGATCTGAAAAAATGAGAGTCAATCAAATTTAGTGTTTGTAGAAAATTTAAGGTGATTTTGTTTTAGGATGTAATTCAGACAGAGAGCATGGGAGAGAGAGAGAGACAGATTCTTTATTCAGTGGGTATAGAAAATTTTTAAGTTGTGAGGAAGAGAGAGAGAGATTCTTCATTTAGTGGGTATAGAAAAATTAAGTTGATTTTGTTAAAGGATGTGATTCGGAGAGAGTGAGAGATGGTTATTGTAGTTCAAAGGTGTGATGGCTTTCATGTTCAACATTTCTCCACATAATTCATCGAAGGCCATAGATTGGACCTTGTAGTTTTCCCCATAATGTTGAATTTATAATTTAGTCAATTTTGAAGTGAGAGATAGATTCTTGGTTTTAATGGGTATAGAAATGTTGGGGTAGTTTTGTAGAAGAATGTGATTTAGATGGTTATCATGGTGAAAGGTGTCATGTTTGATTTTATTGCATAATTTCTACAAAAAACATAAATTGGACCTTGTAGTTTTCCTCTCCACATTATCCTATTTGTTTGTAGATTAAACTCCAAAGTGAGAAAGAGAGAGATTCTTCATTTAGTACTTGTGCTTTTTTAAAGGATGTGATTCAAGAAATAGTCAGTTAGGTGGGTGAAAGCTGTGACGGCTTCCAGGTTCAATGTTTTGTTACATGATTTCTAAATAGAGCATAAAATTGACCTAAGTAGTTTCTTCACCACATTTTAGCCTATTTGTTAGTCAACTGGATTTTGAAGTGAGAGAGAGAAAGAGAGTTGCTCTGGGTGAAGTTTGATGGTTTCATGTTTACTGTTGGGTTGCATAATTTAAAAAAAAGCATAAACTGGATCTTCTAGTTAAGTGTTGGAGTTTATATATATTTGATGGACGTGATGGATATATATACATATTTTTGTTGAATTTCTGCAGAGAAATTGATGTACTACTCCGAAGGTTTTGATGCAAAGCTGTTTCTATCTCGAATTCACCAAGATACTAGCTCAGCAGATTTGGAGGCTGGTGCTCTTGCTTTAAAAACTGATCTCAAAGGACGGACCCAGCAGAGAAAAAAGTTGGTTAAAGACAACTTCGATTGTTTTGTCTCTTGCAAAACTACTATTGATGGTATGTGATTGTCTTGCTTGGATTACTGATGCTATTTTTAATTATAGAAACAGAGCCAAGGTTTTTGGAATTGAAATCCATCTTCTTTCTCTCATGTTTTTGTTGTGTGAAGCTTGTAGGTATATTAGCTGCAGGCAATAAGGGCTCGCTTATTATTTATATATTTAAAAGAAGTTAACATAATCAGTTCTGGCTTATTGGTTTTGACTCAGAGAATATTGATTCTTGTGCAGATATTGAGTCAAAATTGAAGCGGATTGAAGATGACCCTGAAGGTTCAGGGACATCTCACTTATTCAATTTGATGCAGGGAGTAAGTTTGCAGGCTAATCATGCTTTTGAACCTCTATTTGAGAGACAGGTCAGTAAGATAATTTTACAATTTCTTGGAAGTTCACACATCTAGATTTAACCTGATTACAAGTTCTATTTTTTTTTTCTTGAATGACCACATTTTAGGCTCAAGCTGAGAAGATAAGGTCTGTCCAGGGAATGCTTCAGAGGTTCAGAACATTATTTAACTTACCCAGTACAATTCGTGGGAGCATTAGCAAGGGTGAATATGACCTGGCAGTCAGGGAATACAAGAAGGCGAAGTCAATTGCATTGCCCTCTCATGTAAGCTAGAAATCTAACTTCAAGTCATATTTTCTTGTTAAGGTTGATATTTGCTGTCTAATTTGTCAAGTATTTGACTGTCAATTGTTTGAACATTGATAATTTGAGTATTTTATTTAGCATCTGTGGCATGCCTGCATGGTGTTATTAATGTAGCTTGTGTTTGCCAAATTAATATTAGTGAATTACAATTTATCTAATTTCAAAGTTTTCTCAGATAAGTAACGCTTTGCTATAATTTTTGGCACATTTTTCAATTATTGCTGATATCCGAGTCCAGACTTGGAAAACTTTTATGTATTTTGTCCCCTGTCCCTAAAGGATTTTATATTATGTTCTTATGTTGTTTTATTTGATATCATAATCTTTAAGACTTCTAGTGGTAGCTAATCCAATCAAACTTCTTTTCTATAGCAGAATCCTTCTTAATAGAACTTCTGATCTCACTATTTATTGAATTGTTTTCATGACCATGCTTTTTTCCTTCTTAAGAATATATCTTTACATGTAAATATTACTCTCAGGTGAATATACTGAAACGTGTTCTTGAAGAGGTTGAAAAGGTGATGCAGGAGTTCAAAGCCACACTTTTCAGGTCTATGGAAGATCCACAAATAGACTTGACAAATGTAAGCTTATGCTTTTGTTATTTATGACTGTCCACATACAGGATGTCAAACGCCTAAATTTTTCTTCTTTGTCCTGCAATAAGTAAAAAAAAAATTTACATATTGCTAAATAAGGACTGAAAGATTGTTCAATGTGAGATTCCTAACATAAAACATATATAATTCTGTAGTCAGTAGAGTGTTTCGGAACCTCTAATGTGAATCAATCAAGGAGATCAGTCCTGCATATTTTATACTGTTAACTTCTACTCAAAAGGATGTGAGCATAACTTTGCTTGCACTATGACTGAGGCTGGGGCCAAATATGGTAGATGGTTTGGCTCAAATCCGCATTGTACTAATATGCTATGTATTTACTCTGTACATAATATCTTCATCTCATATTTGTTGAGGATTAATCTTAGC
>WYDK02000026.1:819545-831846 GCA_009867345.2 Toxicodendron radicans | reverse complement strand
CGCATTGTACTAATATGCTATGTATTTACTCTGTACATAATATCTTCATCTCATATTTGTTGAGGATTAATCTTAGCTTTTTATTATTGTTGTCTTTCTTTTTTATATTTGGGTACTAAAAGATAGTTCTGTCTCTTGTAGCTTGAGAATACTGTGAGGCTGTTACTGGAGCTGGAACCTGAGTCCGATCCTGTATGGCATTATTTAAATGTACAGGTCAGTAAATATGGAGTTGCCCTATACTTTAAGTGAACCTTTGTAAAATCAGTGTATTCTCTCCAAGATTGAGTATTTGTACCCTTAACAGAACTCTTCCGGTTCTCTGGCTGTTGATGAAGTCCTGGCTAAGTTGCAAACCTTTTTAGCAATGTGATTACCTCCAAAGTCCAAACTGATCAATTGTTACCCATAAATGATCTCTTATCAAAATTAAAAAGGAAAAAAATACACTTTAAATTCAATTCCAATATAATAATTAACTTTTTTTGTGTTGGAAAAGTATTATGACTTACTATTGAAGGTCAAATTAGCTGAATTCTCAAGGTTTATTGCTTTGACAGAATCACAGAATTCGAGGTTTATTTGAGAAGTGCACCATGGATCATGAAGCAAGGATGGAAACTTTGCATAATGATTTACGTGAAAGAGCTATGACTGATGCAAGGTGGCGGCAAATTCAACAAGATTTAAACCAATCTGTATGTGAAACCATTTAGAGTGATATATGTGATATTGATATGAGAAATAGCCCTTTATGTCGCCAATGAAGAAACAAGAACCCATGTGTTAATTCTTGGTAATGGCACCTTATGTTTTCTTTTCATTGTTGTCAGTCAGCTGACTACTCTCTTACTCTTGGGAACAACCAACTGCCAGTAGATTCTCTGCCAGTGGAGTTGACTGGTGAAGAAGTTGATGCTCTTAGAGGAAGGTATATCCGAAGATTAACTGCTGTACTCATCCATCACATACCAGCTTTCTGGAAAGTTGCTCTTTCTGTGTTCAGTGGAAAATTTGCAAAGGTATTATGAATATTTTCTATTGTGTTGACTTAATGGGGATATTATTATAGTTGATATAAATTATCTTTTGAAAATTTGTTTCGTCATGCATTGATTAACCTTTTATCTCGTGTGGCCCTTATATTAACTTTTTGTGTTAGAAAGCTAACTCATTAAATATTTTCCTTGGAGATATTGATCTCCAAGTCTTTGGAAGAGAGAACAATTTCCTAAAGGTTCATTAATAGGTCAGTATCATCTGTTATGGCCTCAAATTGTTGACAGTTTTAATAATATGATGCCAATTGTGTCTTCTATGTCAAGTAGGAAGCGGGCCTCAAGAGAAGAATCTCACTGTCTAGTGTCTAAATCATTTGAAGCTGTTAAAATGATTGAGAAGATTAAGGCACTCGGTTAAATGCTTAGCATCAGGAATGAAGTTCATTTAACAATCCTATGTTTTCTTATTGCAGCATTGGTGTTGAGCTCTATCTGATATACTTCCACATATTTCTTTATTTGGATATGTGCTTACTTGAGGTTTATAGAATATGAAAATGCATGTTGCAAATATTAACCTGTATACTGTTAGCTTTTGTAATCTTTTCACCTTGCTTCTACATTGTGAAAAAAAAAAGTATGCTTGCATCTATTTTCATTTATATATATTTTTCTTCTGTTGGAATATTGAATATTTTTCTTTTTCTTTTTGAAAGAACTTGGTAATGTCATTCTGATTCTGGATATTTTTTTCTTAGTCTTCCCAAGTTTCTTCTGAGTCAAATAGTAATACTTCTGCAAATAAAGCTGAAGATAAAATTGGAGATGGGAGGTATTCGGTTCATTCTCTTGATGAAGTTGCTGGAATGATACGCAATACATTATCAGTGTATGAAATCAAGGTGAAAATAAGCTCAAGCTTTTCTTTTTGTCATAACTATTATTTGTGGCTTGAAAAGTGGTAATGGAAAAACTGTGGCTGTAGCTTTTGGCACACTCACTGATAAGTTTTACTGGAGTTTATTTTGGGTTATCATGGAAGTTCTTTTATTTTTCATGTGATTTGGGAATGTTTGTATTGAACAGAAAATGTATTTCAATTTTACTTTGGCTTTGATAGTGTACAAATAGACACAGTTCACAGTACTGGTTTTATGTATTTTGAGTTAGGTAAAGTTTTTTCATTTCAAAGGTTTATTTATATTGACAGAACTACATTTTTAATCTAGATCACTGTTTGGATTCGTGACTTTCCAATTCCTGCTCCCATATACTCATCTGGACTTAATGTGACATATCTGAAGTTTATGTTTGACTAAATTAGTAAAAGGGAACACGGAATGTAATAGAAGAGTATGAAAATATGTACTCTTAAGAGTTTTATCTTGTAAGGTTCCCTTTTGTGTGTTGAAGGGGAGCATCATTTATACTGAATGGGTCAAAACTTGTGTGTTGCCTTATTTTTTCTTGGTATGGAAAGGTTCTATTGCTGGAGGTGTCTGATAAATGTGAAGGGAATCCATGAAGGATTAAATAAATTTTCAACCTGTGACCCTTTTTCAGGAAGTATCTGAGAATCATACATCACATATGGCATCAGTGTAGGTGTTATATGTGCTAGGGTAGATGAAAAGTTTTTTATGGTCTAATATAGAATGATCCACAGTTCTATACTAAAAGACATGGTTTAATGCTTATTAGCATCTGTTGTTTCTAAGAGCTGAACTGTCAAGTCTGAGTCTGCCATGTTCTAATGCGTAAATTCACGGTAACACAAACAAAAAACATGGAATTTAGCATCTTTTATTGAGTTGGTGGTGCTTCCGCCTCTTCTATTCTGCTATTTGATTAGGATGGTGGTTTCAAATAGTTTATTCTTGACGTAGGTTCACAACACATTTCGTGATCTTGAAGAGTCAAATATTCTCCGATCGTACATGAGTGATGGCATAAAGGAAATATCTAAAGCATGCCAAGCTCTTGAAGCAAAAGAGTCAGCCCCCCCTATTGCTGGTATTAAGCATATTCTGAGTCTTTTGTTTGGTTACTTCTTAATCAATTCTGATTGTTTGTTTTTCATCCCACAGTAATGGCACTCAGGACACTTCAGGCCGAGATCACTAAGATTTACATTGCCAGGCTATGCTCTTGGATGCAGGGCTCTGCAGATGGAATATCAAAAGAGGAAATATGGGTGCCAGTATCCATTCTTGAAAGGAATAAATCTCCCTACACTATCTCTTATTTGCCCCTAGCCTTTCGTTCAATTATGAAATCCTCGATGGATCAGATCAGTTTGTAAGTCTATAGAGCTTTCTATTACATATTTTTTGTATGGTAATTGATAGTGATACTAATGAGCTTGCTTATGACCCATCTCTTCGCATGACATGACTTTGTCTATGGCATAAGTGTTGAGGTTGAGTTCAAACCTCACCGTGTTTTAATAGTAGAGTTTTTATTCTCAATATTAGCTATTGATATTCTCATGTATAAGAAAGAGAAAAGACCTTGTAAGGCTTGATCACATGCAAAATTGGAGTACTCGAACTATGAAATATTTAAGGAAACAAACATATATCATCAAGCATTTCCTGGCTAGTGGTGATAAAAATATAAGTTGCCGACATTCTTATCATGCCTAACGTGTGGCTTGGTAATAGCAGTTTTCATGAACACACTGTGCAGAATCTTATCAAAATAATAATAATAAGTTAATGGATATTATGTTCCATGGTTAGTTTAGTTTCATTGTGTGATGAAATCATATGTTTATCAGCTATATTTGGAAAATTGGGAACTAGACAAAATACTCCCATGTCGTAGGCATATTTTACTGGTTTCCTCTACTATATTCCCACTCCATTTCTGGAATAAATGCTTCAAACAAGTTCGTGATAGACCAGTTGTGCTTTCTCTCTCTAATCATCTTGTTTTACTTTTCCTCAGGATGATTCAGTCTTTAAGGAGCGAGGCTACAAAATCAGAAGATATGTTTGTGCAGCTTCAAGAAATTCAAGAATCTGTTAGACTAGCATTTTTGAACCGTTTCCTAGATTTTGCAGGTACTATTGACAACTCACGATGTGTCCTATTTTTGGAAGCACTTATAAATTCCAGTTAAATTTTTAGGCTTTCACCTTTACATGTTAATCAGGTCATTTAGAGCATGTTGCCAGTGAGCTTGCTCAAAACAAATCAGCCAAAGAAAATTCAGTTTTACAAAATGGATATTCATCTGAACCATATGGAGAGTTATCGTCTGATCTCCCAGGAAGTGTTGTTGATCCACATCAACGTCTGCTGATTGTCTTAAGCAATATTGGTTACTGCAAAGATGAATTATCGTGTGAGCTGTACAACAAGTACAAACATATCTGGCATCAGTCTAGGTATGTAGTCGATTCCTTGTCACACTTTCTTTATTGGAAAACTATAAGAACTTCCAGAAGATGCATAGCATTTTCCTTTGTGGTAGTCAATGTTTTCAATATAGGAACATTGCTAAAAAATATCATTCAGTATATGTTTGCCTTGCATATTTTATGGTTAACAGTTTATCTAGTAATACATTATTGTATCATCAAATCATAACTTTTGTCGATGTTTTGATGTGTAAAAAAAGCAAATGATAAAGTTCAAGGTTTTGATCACTGGGTCATCCTTTTCTTTTCCTCATACATTGACTTCCTTCAATACTTATTGACATAGAACATCATTCATACCTACACACAAATGCCGGATAAAGGTGCAAGACTTGTAACTTATCCGGGAATTCTGCTTTCGTTCTTCTTTTTTAGCATTATCTAGAATTTATTTCCTTATATATGTAGCTTTGAGATTTCTTAGTTGAGGTAGATTTCTATTACTCAGGTTGGTTAGAAATTCTGTCATTGAGGATCTTTGATTATATAAATAATGGCCATATTTTTATATTGGAGACAGACTTGTTATTTATGATTAATGAGATAAAAACAGCATTGCTTTCTCCCTCAATTCCCTCTTTAACTTTCTTCTTTTTCTGTTTATCTCTTGCTCTTTCTTTGTTAAAACAAAAAGACACAAAGGTTTATTAGTGAAGAGAAATATGAGTCATAAATATGAATCTTGTTGAATTTGTGATCTTTTTTAAATTAGGTGTTTTGTTTCACGATGGACATGCAGCTAAGATTTTTTTCAAAGCGAAATAAGATGCAGAAGTATATGTTTGTGTCTCTATTTAAGTTTGATTTGGTCCTTTGCTAACTATTCTGTCTGTATCTGGGTTTCTGGTTTGATTTACATTACACAAAAGGGGCATATTAAATTAGATAGTTTAAGCTTTTTGGTCAAGTGGTTTCTTAAAGTTTTATTTCTTCAATTTTATAAGATATTTGCGATATTTAGTATTTCATGTCTATTAGTCTTGTGTAATTCCATAATGTAAATCTTTTAAATGTCATTAATTGGTCATTCTTATATGCTTACTAGCATGGACTACTGATGATGTTATTCGTTACAATTAACATATACTATTATGAGATCAAATTCAATGATTATGTCATTCTAAGCAGAAGGAATTGGAACCATCTTAAGGATTAATCCAAAATTATCCAATCCCAATCCTGCTTACTAAGTTGATCGACTAGTCTTGTTAGACTAGTATTTTATTATTAACGGATGTCAATGTGGACAAGCTTTGTCCCCATCGGATGCATGTCTGGTGTAATTATCCCAGCCTATTCCTTTGAGTCCTACTTTTAACTAATTATTTTTAAGAAAATATTCTCTTTCTGCAAGTTCTGGCATTGCCAAGTTACAAAAGGGTTGCTTTATATTTTTATTATTTATGCTTCAAAATTGTGTGGCTAATTCTATCATGTAGTTTATATACTGATGACTGTTATTACCATGCTTTCATTTTTCACTGCTCTAGGGAAAATGATCACGACGACACAGATATACAAGATTTAGTGATGTCTTTCTCTGGACTTGAAGAGAAGGTTCTTGAGCAGTATACATTTGCAAAGGTATAGTTACAATTACTTCTTGAAATTGTAAGTAAAGGTTAACACTGCTGATGCACACATGGGGCACAGTACTGTGCGGCTTAGCTGAATAAGGTTTTTTGTTTTTGGTGGTAGTTCTTGATGAATATTATCTGTGTGCTTTTCACTGGACTTTTTACCATGTGAGGTGGAAAATGTAGTCAAGTAGCCGTATGTGATGTAGTAGGATACAGAAACCTAAATTTAGTTCATGTTTAGTTGGTGCTAAACATTAATTTATTGGAAGACCCCACTTTAGTAGCAATCTCTATTGTACTCTATCCAAAAAAATGGTCGATGCATCTTGAAACATGGGTCAGCTGGGTGCATTTGCTGTTACAACTGAACTTGTTATGCAAGGAGGCTTTTTAAGAATTCAAGAGACTAATGAGAGGAGAGCTGTATGAATACTTTATGTGAGCCTTTCTGTTGGGTACTGTCATAACTGATGCAATTTTAAATTGTAGCAGCATGGAAGCTGATTCATTAATTCAGTGCTCTTTCTTTCTGTTTTGGTTCTTCAGATGTTATGGAGAATGTGAACATTCATAGATGTTTTAACTGATGCTTAGATTGAATCCAAGATGTTTTTGTTGTCCTTTCTTTGTTCAGCCAATTGATTTAGATGGCTCGGTAATGAAATGGCATGAAATTGTCCGATTCATGTTATGAAAATATTCAGAGTTTGACTCGTCATTTTGTAAAACTGGTATCATAGTGAGAAATTATAATTTTGCACCTTATGGTGCTAGTTTCTGTTGCTGTTTGCTTGCTTCTTTAGAAGGACACTAGCCATCTGTAGCAGTTCATATACTACTACTGGTTAAATATGAATTTGAGCCTCAAACCAAAGCAATAATTCTAGTCAGAGTTTCATAGTGAGAAATCATAGAACTTAACTATCTAAAATGAATTTAAAAATCAATATTCTTTCTTTCTGTTTTCTCTTTCCCCAAAATTTTAGATGGTGTGGGTCATTCATTGCTTTTGAATGTTACTATTTCATAACAAATGACTTACTGAAAAAGGTCCTAATCTTTAAGTTGTTATGGGAATAATAAGGGAGGTAGTTTTTGCTCAAAGAGAAGTAATATACTCTTATGCTGTGCTTTTTTGGACATTCTGGGTCATCTGAAATTTTGCATCTTACTGCAGGCAAATTTGATCAGATCCGCAGCCACAACCTTTTTGTTAGATTCTGGTGTTCAATGGGGAGCTGCACCTGCAGTGAAAGTGAGGAATTAGTGATTGCATGCTTGGTTTCTGCCTTCTTTATTTGACAAACACGTTATACTGAAGCACCTTTAAAATGCTGATATCTTGCAGGGTGTACGTGATGTAGCTGTTGAATTGTTACACACTCTTGTAGCTGTTCATGCAGAGGTACTTTTCGTGTATCTTATGAGCTGTAAACATAATAGCTTTCTTAGCTCTGGTTAAGTTGTTTACTTTCTATCATAGGTCTTTGCTGGTGCTAAACCTCTCTTGGACAAGACACTCGGCATTCTTGTGGAAGGTCTGATTGATACTTTTCTTAGCCTTGTCGATGAACACAGATCCAAAGATCTTAAGGCACTTGATGCAAATGGTTTCTGTCAGCTCATGCTCGAGGTAATATATGATGTTCTAAGTTTCTCTTAGGTGTTATTCAATTCAACTGTTTATAACTTTATATCCTTGGAAATTCCTTCTAGCTGCTATTACTTATGCACTACAATGAAAAGTTCCATGGAAATTTTACAGGTTCAGAATTTTTAAAAAATAATTATACTGGTGAACTTGATATATATTTAGAGAAACTAAATTGTTAGACTTCCGAGGTGATAGTGCATTAAAAACACAACTATAATTTGATTGACCTTTCACTGACATCCACAATTTCTTTTGACATGTCTTCTGCAGCTTGAATATTTTGAGACTATACTGAATCCATATCTTACACCTGTTGCAACGGAATCTCTAAAGTCTTTACAAGGTGTGCTATTGGAGAAGGCCACTGAGAGTGTCTCCGAGGCTGTTGAGAATCCAGGCCATCATCGCAGGCCAACTCGCGGGAGTGAAGATGCCCTTGCAGATGAAAGACAGCAAGGGATGACTGTGTCTCCAGATGATCTAATTGTAAGAATCTTCATCCTTGTATAACATATTCTTGTAGTGTTTATGTAATATTTAGACATCCACAATTTAATATATGGTTGATGCAATGTTTAAGCTTGTGTTTTAAGTATGCTATACTGACAGAATGGTTGGGATATGCTGCAGGCTCTTGCGCAGCAGTATAGCACCGAGTTGCTTCAAGCTGAACTCGAGAGGACTCGTATCAATACAGCATGCTTTGTGGAGTCGATTCCAATGGACTCTTTGCCAGAATCAGCTAAAGCAGCATATGCATCCTTCCGAGGTTCAATGGATGCTTCAAGCAGACCCTACGGAGCAATGGATTCTCCCAGTAGAAATTACAGAGGTGCACAACCAACAGGATCCCCTAGTTTTTCACGGCAAAGGCGCAGATAGAATTTAGTGTGTAAACCAACAATTTTTGTCAACATGATTTTCCCAATCCCGTGTGTATGCGTAATTGTTGTATTTTAGTTGTTCATACATTTTATTGAATGAAATCATTATTCTTTCTATTGTAAATCCCACCTTACGAGTAAATTTGATTTTCGAATGCTGTCCCTGCCATATTTTGGTTATATTCCCTGACCTTGATTCAGAAATTTGATAATGAAAATGCCCTTATTATAATTTGGTTGCGTTGCCTTACTCTCATTTGATTACCTCTATGTTCTTTACTGGTTTCTGATCTGGGATTTACATTCTTTTTTATTTTGTGAATATCACAAAGACAAAAGAGTGATCATAGAGATGCTACACTATTGGAATAATATAATATTCATAGTTAACCTACACCATAAAAGCAAATGCCCAGATGTGCAGACTCCTCAGAATAGGTCTACTCAAAGAGCATATGAAATCACTTGGTTTTCCTGATATTAGCTAGGCATAATCTTAACATCACTGCCAAACAAAAACTAGAACTGGTAATAGAACGCTTGCAAGGTGATCCATCATACGATTTTCCATACCAAGATTCCGATGGTACCTAATACAGATTCATAGTAGTCTATTACAGGGTGATCTAGCAAATATGTGATCAGCTGGTAACATATAAGATTGGAAAGGTTAAAAAGAGCGATAGCAGCAAAACATTAAATGTGCGACAGGTGTGTTCTTCTTAAAGAAATTCAAATCTACATTAGAAAATCAAGCTGTCCTTAGTGGAGGAGAAACCAGTATGACTCCATCTCCTCTTACAAAGAGAAATGGAACGGTGCGCTTCGTGGTCTGAAAGGAAAGAAACAATTTAAGTAAGGTTAGCATCCAAAAACGTAAAACAAGTGGAAATCCCTCTACAATATAGACAACTAAAACTCTTTACTCATCTCTTTGAACAGGTGACCCTCTTTACATGATTTATTACTTCAATTGGGAGGAGACAAATTCCTCATAACACATAAATAAGCAAAACTGTTCACTTTATTTCAATTAAGAATTTTAAACATATGAAAAAGGTAATATTGAACTTTCAGGCAATCAGATATGTGATTATATAGGAGAATTCCCCTTCACCCACTGTTTCTACTTCCATTGTACAGCTTCTAGAGCAGATAATAAGGCGATATAAAATTCAGGGAAAGAAATTTAAGATTACAACATACCCGAACAATCTCTTCATAAGTTTCATCATCTATCTCAACGGTGGTAACAACTTCTTCAACATCCCCAAGTATCATATTTAAATGCTGATCATAAGCCTGCAAAGCTAGATTGTTAGCCAAAGAAAGGAAAGACTACTCAAAAACCATAAAAATATTGATCCAATTTTAGAAGGGTCAAAATTATTGTAAAACATCTTCGCTGTTTTGAATACTGCAAAAATTCTGTGATTTGGTTGTCGTAAAGGTCTATGTTTTTGTAGAAAAAAATAGTCTGTTTGAAGAAATAGAGAAAGAAAATACATAATTTTCTTCTACATGTCCCACCACTACGTTTCAATTTTTTTTATTCAAAACTAGGGCAACTGATCCATTTCCTCACATTGGCTCCGATAATTAACTAACATATCTCTCAACTCAAACAGTTGAATATAAGCAACTTAGTCTTTTTTTTTTTTCTTTTTTTAATAACCCATGAATAAATTGGTGTTTGTATTTTGCATAAAACAAAGAACTAAGGCAAGACCTAGGTTATGCAACAATGTTGCCATCCACAAATGCATAAAAATGATATTAACTTATATATTATCCTCTATGCATATATTAAGATATCTGTGAATAGACAAACTCGTATGATTGTTTGACTACAATATTAAATAAATTATATAAATCACTACAAATTAATACAATAAACTCATTCTCCCATTGCACATTGCTTCAAGAACCCAAGCAATGAATGCTCACACGCAAACCTTCATTTCAAAACTCTCACCCAAAAATTGCTTCAAACCAAATCAAAACCATACCAAATTGGCTACCTTTCATTGCTTTAACAATGTAACTCAAATTATAAGTAACTTGCACTACCATTAGAACTCTAGTAAAAACCAAAACAAAACTTATAAATCGAAAACTTCTCAGTTATGTTTACCCAAAAAAAAAAAAACCTTCTCAGGTACTTTAATAACTTCAACCGCCGCAAATTTCATTTTTTTTTTTCACACTCTCCTAAAGCTTAAAACTTTATCTCGGAAAACACTTACTTCAATGAAACACAAAAGCAAAATTCAAGTTAATCACTAAACAAATAAGAGATAAAACTAAAACCCAATAGTTTTGGCATCGTCTTATGTAAAAAGCTAGGGTTAGCAAAGTGGGTTTCTCCAAATTTCAAGTACCCAATTCAGAAAAAAAAAAAACCCTAGAATACAATGAATGAATCATACATGGAGTTTGCCTCGGAGTTCACGGTCGGATCGGAGCTTGACATAAATGCGCTCGTCGAGGCTGAGTCTGATCAGATCCAACGGCTCCTTAACGGCGCTCTCTTCTTCGGTTGCCATTGTTTGTGAGTTTCTTCTTGATTTGGTTTCGTTCAGTAAGTTCCGTTGCAACAATTAGTACTCACATAGGACCCGAATATCACACTCGGTACCTGTACCCGTACCCGCCCATCTCAACCAACCTTTAAAACGGGTTTAAATTTGATTGCAATATTAGGGGTAACTTTAGGCCCTGAGGTTTTCTACAATTTCACAAACACCCCCATGTAAGTATTGGAATTATCTCTTAAGTTTTCTCTGAGTCTTACTCATGCAAACCATTACTCTGTTTCCCTATCAGTTGATGGACTTTTCATTTATTAAACGATGCAAGGGTATTCTTGTCTTACTAATAAGAACCATAATTTTACTAAAAATTTCTAGCCAAACCGAAGGGTACTTAGGTTAAACCTCGCAGATGAAATTTGCTTATCTTAAAAAAAGTTTAAGTGAGATGGAGATACATAATGTAAATGTTAGAAGGATCATTCATAATTAATGTGACATTTAACAAACTTCTCACTTACATCAAATCCTGGCTCTAACCAAATAAATATTGTTTACTTTAGATTTACACTCTCATGTGTTTGCTTTGAGATTCACGCAAACATTTTTCATCTAAAATGCGTCTATCTAATTAGGACCCAAAGCTTATAAACTTTATCATAAACTCGTTCGCTGAATGATACAGGATGTGGCACATTATTTATGAAATGGTTTTATGTAAGTTTTTCTCATGAATCAAAGGGCATGTTGAGAGGTACAACGAAGCAAGATTATCTTTGTTTGAATCTCTCATATTAAATTGGACATCACTGCCAACCCACCAAAGTACTCCTTATTGGACATTGATAGAAGCATGGGCCTGCTTTCTAAATTTGCATACTTGAGGTCAGGTCAGATATTATCATAAAACAATTACAATTAATTATTCGGACGTTAATTCTTTTGTCCTTAATGATATCATATATTAATTTGGCATGTTCAACAAAACCAGAACATCACAAACAGAGGGAAGACCGAGGAAATTTAAAATTACAATTGGATTTTCTACAATTATTTAATTAGAAACATGAAACTATTTATGGATTATATTATACTACAATGCTAATCAAATAATTTTACAATAAGATCACTAGGGGCCCTTGATGTTCACATTTTTCTGAATAAAATTTAAGAAACTAAAGCTGCTCAACTCCTTCTGAACTCTCGATAATGCAGTCATCCCCATC
>WYDK02000026.1:802616-813322 GCA_009867345.2 Toxicodendron radicans | reverse complement strand
AATTATTAGTTAAACTTTTTAAGAATTTATTATAATTATTTATTTAGATTTTTTATTTTAATAAAAAATAATATACAGATTATTATTGTATGTCATGAGCACTAACGTATACTCTTGCCATTTAATTTGGTGGCATTGATTAAAGTGCTTATAAATGTTGAAGAGTAAGAGGAGAATAATGGTTTACCAATTTAATTGGGAATATATCAGACCCAACAAAATTAATCCCAAGTTTTAATTACTCCTATTTAAGATATTTGGTCGCAAATTTCTGTAAGAGAAATTGATACCTTGCTTAAATATCATGATATATATATATATATCTGCCATGGAAATTAAAATTAAATTAAAACCACTATTACTGGACCTACTGGTTGAGTGGACATCACTAAATACTATATCAGCTAAATTTTTGGGATCTGCAGCTCAACAAGCCATCACAAAATATAAAAAAGTCAGATGGAGATCAATGTTGAAGGATGAGTTAATTGTTTAGGTTTATAATCCAAATCTTCCAGTTTAAAGTAACGAGTTATACCCTCTTAATTGTAATAGTCTGTAAGGAGAAATAAACAGTTCGAGGATAGAATCTAGACTTTTAAAACTGAGATAATATCGAGATGAGAGGTGTTCTAGTTTTTAAACAGAAGAAAAATCATTCCCAATTAACCAATTATGTAGACGTTTAAGGTTTAAAACACAAGATCTTAAATCATAGTTTATCAAAACTCGTAGCAGAAAAAAGTCTTTCTCTCATGTTGAAGGAATGAAAGGTAGGAATACATAATTTATAATTGCTTGAAGCAAGAGAATTATTGGAAGTGACTTTGAAAATTGTAGAGGGGCCAAAATCTGTAATTACTTTTTTACTTTGAGATTCTGTCGAGAGATATGCTTCCTCTAATGGGTAATACCAGCCAAAACACACGCTGCTGCTGATGGATATAGGATTGCTTTAAATTACAAGAATGAAATTTCTTAGCTAGTGGTGGCAAAATAATGATCTCCGGGGGCATATATTTAGAAATTAATTCAAATAAATAAATTGAAGCCAAGAGATAAAAGAAAAGGTTGAAAATAAAATATTCAAGAGTTTGTGATTTACTATCAAGAAGTATACACCAAAAAGGAATGGTCCCATGTTGATCAGCTTTCCAAAGAGAACGATGGATAAACAATGTGATCGAATTGAAATTGGCTTGCCTGGTTAATAATAGTGAACTGAGTTGTTGAAATTATATTTCCGTTCAGGAATCACTTTCTGAGGTTCCTATATGTTAGCCAAAGTCAAGCTGGCTAGAATCAACCACAACTTGATTTGCTTGATTTTGATCATTACTTGAATCAAGTGAAGCTTGATTCCAACCATTATCATAATGCATTAGCATAATTCTAACATAAATTGAAATATATAAATAGAGAGCTCTTGTATATTAGAAAACACACACTTGAATATACAATTTCATTTTTTGCATTTCTCTCTAGAATTCTTTGTCTTTTTCTCTAGAATTCTAACATGGTATTAGAGCCTAAGTTTAAGATAGTGAGTTGCTTTTTCTATGATTAATTATATGTATATCTAGGAAAATTCTATCACCAAAATAATAATAGTCTAAGGAGGCTGGGTTTTAAGTGGAATCGTTTGTGACTGCTCGAGTTTTTTGGAAAATTTTCTGGTGCACATTAAATCATATCAACATAGCACTTACTACTATCTTAGGTTACTGTTCTACTTCATCTAGGACCTCTACCTTTGTCATTACGATCATTTGCCTTTGCCACACATCTGCACACGTCTTGCCTTGTCAACATTGCCATGAGAGTGTTAACCCTCCTGTGTTAGTCGCTCATTTGCAATCTAGGACCTCTGCCTTTGCCATTACGGTCATTTGTTGATGGTGTGGGCGTGTTAAGAACGTTCTAAATGTATGAAAAGAAATAAGTGATTCATACAAATCATATTATAAAAATAAGATCTTTGTGCTTATATACAAAGCTTATTATTTGATGAAGATAAATCTTGTTGAATTGAGCCACGTTTAAAAATAAAATATGTCGTTATAATTTTTTCTCTTATATTATTTTGGAGCATTCCAACATATTCATTGATTGCAATAGTGAAAGATCTCTATGCATATCCTTATCAATTCCCAAATTCCCAGTAGTGGTTGATTCACTATGGAAATATGACAATTGAATTTGAGCACATGTGATAAAAGTGATTACCATCACTTACTCCACAAGAAGTCAAGTGTTTCAATTGCTCTTGTTCATCCAAAGTTTCCAATAATATTTCCACTATTTCTGAAGCTATAACCTGCATATGTATTTAATTTTCATGTATATATAAATGACTAGATTTGTGGTATCCCCTTATTTTCAGACACAGTTGCAATTTAGTCAATGAAAAAAATCATGAATAGCAAATTAATATCATAATGCCATTACTTCCTCTACATCATTTTCATGGAATAGCATACTTTGAGAATGTTTCTAGTCCTGTGTGATATTAGTTGAGATAAAGACCATATCATTTTCTGAGAGAATCAACGTGTTAATATTATTATTGAAGAGTTGCTATTACAAACGTCTATGTGGGATACAAAGAATTTGATGTATGGAGATGGGGAGCCCTACCATTAATTAGAACCCAACTCAGTGATGGCCAATCTGCAGAGAATATAGTGATCATTTCTTGATCCTTAGCTATAAGAAAATCTCTCCACTCAACTATATATATATATATATATATATATTAAAAACCTCTTGTTTTGATTAATTGAAAATAAGGTAATTAAATATGTAGTCCTCCCCCAAAATATAGCATGTATTATGGACTCGATCTCTGGTAGCTTTACAATTTATCATAAACTAATCTTTCACATGCAAATTGAAGAGATTTGTATAACAAATTTAACATTTGAAAGAGAGATTATTTATAATTTTCAAACAGTTGGTAGAGAAAATTTTAAGTTCTTATGTGCAAGATTCTGTCATAAAATTTTAAAAATTGTCAAATCTCGCATGCTTCAATTCGAAAATAGACAAGAGTCTATTATTAAGTTGCAAAGATTGGAATAAACCTCATTTGAAATTCTTCAAATATTTTACTTGAAGTTTCTAAAACTATTAAAACAGTAGGAGATCCACCTTTAATTAATTTTTATTTGAAATTAATTTTGTTGATAAGCATGGCAGTTGGCTACAGCAATTTACAATTTGGGGACATTGATTGAAAGGGATACATTTATTGACCCAGCCAACTTTAATTTGAGTAAAGGTGTGGAATTCATTTGGCTAAAATAAAGATTTGACTAGTGCTTTTGATCTTTATGACTAGGTTACACAACTTTTAATGTTTGATCCTCTTGATCTAGATATCTACAATCTCTAATCCAATCATTAATCATCCATTAATTATCTAATTCATCTAATCAATCATCATTAATACCGTTAATTATCATTAATTTCTGCTAATTAATTAGGTATGATATTGGTAGATTCGAATATTTCTCATAGTAAATAGGCAAAAAAAAAAAAAAAAAAAAAATTATTTTAAAATTGTGATGGTGTTTGTAATACTCAATACTCAATACTGTTTTGCAATAGGAACCCACAAAGCAAAAGCTCCATATATGTCTACTACATTTTATTTCATCTCCCATCTTCATTTTGAATCACCACCATGCATCTTTATCATTTCATCGTTAAACCATAAACTTTAAACTCTAAACCCCTTTAAAGGTTTTGTTATAATTGGATGCTGTACTTTAGTACTGTGATTGTCAAGGGCTAAGCAAAATTTGGTAATACCCAAAATAAACAAATAAAAGGAGATTGAGGTTGATAGTTGGCAAGGAGCTTATCCCCCCAAAAAAAAGGGTAGTTGCTTTTGAACTTAGAATTCTGGAAATAAATCGGGATCTGACGTTAATTTGGATTAGTTGACGACACTCACAAAATTATATCAGATCAGAAAATATAGAAAAACTTTGATAAAAGTATTATATATATCATACGTATATATTCACCTGATAAAATACTATTATATATTTTTATTTACTCTGAAGGTAGAATAATTGTCAATTTTAATTTCTGTGTATGCATGATTGTGGTCTAATCGTGCCCATACTCCAATAACAAAGCACAAAGGTCAAGAGATCTCCATTTCCAATATATATAAAGTTTAAGATATTTGAGTGGAGAAAGATAAAATTAATATTTAATACACACAATAAAGAGTTTCTGAAATGGGACAAACATGTGAACCAAAAACACTTTACAGATGCTTGCTAAGTTGCTCTCATCTTTTATGAATTGAAATGGGAAAAAGAAACCCCAACACTCTTCCGCAATCATGCAACTTCTTTCCTTCTTTACTTCCTCCCCTTTTACTTTTGCAACTTAATTATTCTTTCAAAGTGTTTTACAAAAACACTACAAGCTAGCTACTGTGTTTCTTTTGCATTTTTAAATCCACTTTACAAAAATATATCAAGATCTATCATGTGCTTGCTTCTCGACAAAACGTTTTAAGTGTTTTCCGTTTTCATAAAGTAATTTCACCTATATATTTTAACTAATATATACATTCTTTTGTAATGCAACAGTCTGATGATATACTGATATAATATACCTTCATTGGCAGGTTATATTACAGTAATATTCATGTTTTTTTCACTCGTAGAAATTTTCTAAAACACAAAATTAATCCTTTTAACCAAGGCTTAAAATGAGGCGAAATAGTCAAAGCAGTGAAGCAATATCTCATTATTAGTGCTCCATTAATTTCTCCATAAGCTTTAAAACATGCTTTGTTGGAGATCGAGAAGAACCTAAAGCAGTTAAAGAATCCTATATATGATCCAAATATATATACACTAATAATTGAAGTCTGAATAATGGGAAATTGATTATTAATTTCTTACACGTATTCTTATATATATATAATATATGTAGTGGCCTATACACTAATAATTGAACTCTGGATAATGGGAAATTGGTTATTTCTTACGTTTTCTTATATATTATAGTGGCCTATAGGGTCATTTTCTTGAGCACAAAAATAAAACATTTAAAAAGGTTTTTTGTTTTGACATGTAATGGAGAAGAACCTTAATTAGTTATATTATTTAATATATATATATATATATATATATATAGTTAGCTTACGAAAGTTCTACTCATGGCTGACGTTATATATCTTTCTCTTAAAAGATGGAGCACACATATGTACCTTAGGGTTTTGATAATTTGATGAAGAAGAAGAAGATATATAGAACATCAATTTCCCTGAATATATATGACTTTGCAATTATATAACTATAAACAAACTATGTAATAATATAAAATTTCCCAGATACATACGTCTACACTTTATGAAATAAGATATATATGAAAATGAATACTCTAAAATGATTATACGATGCAACAAAGGCAGGCGTAGTATATACTCTAGATTGTAGATAGTTTGAGGATGAAGGAGACAAGGAACATGATTTTACATATAACTATGAACCATGTGCTCTTCATGTTCATATTTATAAACTGTTCTTGGATAGCAACAGCAACCTACTGTGACTTGCAGTACTATACTGAAATTGTGACATTATCCACACGAAAAAATAAAACCACTAATTTGACACAGTGGGCATTGTCCTAACTGTGACACGTTTTAATTATGTGATATGGATACCTTAAATCTCAATCATATTACTGTATAATATAGTCAACACATTCAGAAATTCACGGGACTCAAATTAATTTTTGATAAGGCAAAATTAATAACAGAATCGATTTCACGAGACAAATAATGTACATGTCTATATATGCTACATGAAATTAAATATATATAGTACTATCTAAATCTAATCTTCTAGTATCACGTGGTGCGCTTAATTCTAATGTATTCTAAAATTTTTCCACTTTCACATATTAATAGTATCGTAATATGAATAATCATTATAAAAGAGAGTGGAAAAAATTTTTAGTTAGTGTTAGATTATTAAACAAATAATTAATATTTGCATTTAATTAATTAATTAATTATGTATGATGGTTATCAAATTCAATTGCGCCTTGATGTTATTTGGACTTTTCAAAATAAATTAAGTGGAAGCTAATCGAGTAAGGATATAAATGTTCATCCTTTTAAAGTATAAATGAAACTAATTATTAAAACAGGAGAAGCAATAATTCGATATTTAATTGGCCAGAAAAAATGCACGCATGCCATAACAAAAATCTAGAATTCGTATCGATAGTTAGTGGATAGAGCTTGATTAGCAAAACTAAACTTGTATTCAGGGTTAATCCACTTTTTTTATTTATCTTAATTAAACTAGTTTAAAATATTAAATTTAACCATAATTTTTGTTTCTTTAGGGTTCTCATAATATTACTGTATTCCAAAATTTAATATCGCCCATCTCTCGTGTTCATTGAAGAACATTGTGTTTCATCGATCGATCTCCCATTTTATTGTGAAATATATATATATATATATATATATACAACGAAAGGTTTTTAATGCTTTTATTTAATTATTTATTAAGAATTTTCAATTGCAATAATGCATCTATGGAGAACATCAGAGAATCTCATGCACATGGCCAACTGGAAAACAAATTTGGTGGCTATTAAATATTTGAATGTGCATGTACCTCTAAAATTATGTTTGTCTAGTGGAATTTGCTTATGTAAAGATGATGATGTGGAGACAAAGCATATAGCCCATTTTAAATTTTAATTTATTTGGTTTTTATATTGAAGTATTAAGTTGTTATGGATTTGGAATTCATATAGAATATACTTATTATTTTGCTCATGCACTCATAAAAGAATTTTTAAAAAATACACAAAAATAAAATAAAATTGAGCTTGAGGTCTTGGTATATGGAAGAAAATATGACACTTAGGGGCGTTTGGTTGGGGGTTAAGTGGGATTACTGAGGTTAAATCATCTTATATTACTTACAGTATCATGTTTGGTTGTCAAGTAATATAAGATTTCGGTAATCTTCCAAAACCAATAGTAAAATATAGGTGGTAATCTGATTACCTCCATAACCTATAGTATTATGAGATTACTTGGTAATCTTATTTTTTTGTTACAATTTTGTCCTTGATTAATAAAATTTTAGGACAAAAATGCCCTTATTATTTAAACAATTTACAAACAAATTTAAAGACAATTTTATCCTTACAGACTAAGTTTTTAAGACAAAAATACCCCTAGCCAAATAAATAATTACGTCTGAGTGGTGGCCAGATCTGGCCACCACACCCACTGTCATCGGCAGCCGACGGAGTTTCAGCACATGGCAGGTCGAATTCGGAAGACCGTGTGCCTATTTGGTCATTTCCAACCATATATCTGACCGGAAATAGTCATATCTATTCTGGTCGTTCACGACCAGGTTTGTGGCCGTGAATGGCCATGGAACTAGACCTGGCAAAACGGGAGGGTTACCTGCGGGTCCACTCGTACCTGGGTAATTTTAACGGGTACGGGTTAATGCGTTTAGGACCAGTGGGAGTTGGACCCGTACCCGACCTGCTTGTTTTTTTTTGCGGGGTGAGCCAAGTGATGCCCGCGGGTACCCGCAAAAAAAAAAATGAAATTAGCATTAGGTTAACTTAATTTATTTTATTTTCACTATTTTTCATTCTTAATCTAAATTCAAGAATGCATGTTTATCATGTGGGTTAATTTTTAATTTAGTGTTAAATTAAAAAGAAATTTCCAGTTTCCAGACATATAAAATTGAAGAAGGAATATGAATTGAATTATAGATAATATATTATAGGAAAGTGGGGAAAAATGGTCTAACTATTCCACTTACAATTTGTTCTCTTGATAAAATACCCCTACAATTGATTATGAATCCAAGAGTTGATACATTTATTAATTGTTACTGGTTTCATTGCCAAACTAGATCACATGTTCATGCATGAAACTAATTATTGGTTCAAATATCATACATTTGTGCACCATGTACATGCCAGATTACATAATTCGAAATTGTAATATAATAAATAGAAAAAAAAACAATCACAATCACCTTAAAACAAAAAATGGGTGACCTGCGAGTTCACCCATACCCACAAGACCGGGTATGAGTGTTACATTTTTGTATCCATTTTCATTTTCTACCCGTTCGACCTGTACCCATACCCGTACCCACCCGCCCTGCCCGTTTGCCAGGTCTACATGGAACTAGCCGGCCAGATGTGCCATAATATTGTCGGTCGCTAGTCGCCGACGGTCGGCAATGGCTAATGGGTGTGGGGGGGCTTTCGTAAATTTAAAAAGTTTTATTATGGGGATTTTCTGTGGAGTTTTTAACTATATGGGTTAAAATAATTTAAATAATAATCTAAAATAATATTAAAAAAAAAGGGCAATTAAGTAATATATATATAACATACCTACCAATTTATTCCTCCAAACCAAACATATTAATATAACATACCCACAATTTTATTCCTTTTAACCAAACACATTTTAGACAACATTCCCAGTAATCTTCCAAGTAATTTATCTTTCCCAATATAACATTTTTCGTAATACAACATTCCCTAAACCAAATGCCTCCTAATTAGGTATTTATTTAAATAATATTCACAGAAAAAAATTATAAATTATCACATATTTAATTTGGATCCTAAGCTTTTGAAAGATATGACATTGAGTTTTTCATCCAATGAAGAACGAAATTATGTGATTTCCGAAATAATTTAATAATAAACACAGAAAAATAAATAAATTACTTGCTAAAATAAATTGGGCCTTCAGCAGTTGGAAAGTGGGCCAGATTCAAGTGGCCCAACCTGGAATTTCCTTGGAGTATACGATTATTGGATTAGACTTTGTGGGCCAAAAATTCTCAAAGCATATTTGTAGTGCATTTAAATGTGGGAGTAATTCAGACCAAAAAAAAAAAATGTGGGCGTAAATGGTTTTACTCTATATTATCATAATTTTTTTATATTATATTTTATTTTATTTTTGAAATAACACCATGTCTTTTAATATGATTTAATGATGTCACATTTCTTTATTTACAAGAAATAATTCTTAATTTTATTCAATTTTTTCTCCCATTATTACAAGCGATAAGAATGTTAGGGTTAAATTTTAGAATGAAAACGTATAATGTTTTATAAATGTGGATTTTCTTTTTATATATATATATTCCGATAAAACCACTTTGTACAAAATACCAATGTATAATTTTTCCAAAAGGATCAAGTTATTGTGAAAAAAAAAATTAACATTAAGATTTGCCCTATCAAAAGTGTTGCGCAGGGTTTTTCAGAATAGCCCGTCTAAAACTGACAGTCGGGAAGTGATGCCTGGGGAAGTTGACGAGCCGGTCTTTGTTAATCCAGGAAGCTCGCCCAAGTCAGCCCACAGAGTAAAACCGCCAATCATTTCGAAGTGGTCGACAGAAAACTCTGGTCGTAACAACAAAAGGTGTTCAACAAAATCACAACTAGCTGATGTGATAAATCTTATCCCTTGATGATAGGGATATGATTTGATTCAAATTCCATATTTTCATTCAAATCCCATAAGTTACGGGATTATCTTTCCTGTTGAGATGAAATTCTGTTTTAGTTGAACTTACCTTGTATAAGAGAACATTATAAAAACCCCTGTAAAGAGAGTAGAGAGGAGGCTGGGAGATTGATTTAATAAGAAGAAGTATTATCGCTACAGTGGACATAGGCTCTCGATATAGAGGTTGAACCACTTTAAAAATCTTGTTGTTCTTTACTTATTTGCGTTGATAACTATTGGTTATTGTTCATTGCTGGGTTTTTTAGCCACGTACACATCCGTTCCGGTTCTGATCAAGGTCAACCGGATCTCCCTGGTTGGTGCGAATTTTTGCATCAACATTTTGGCGCTAGAAGGAGGGGCGGATCTGCAATAGCGACAATAAACATTTTCGCAGACATGGCCCGTACCAGAACTTCCAGACATCTCAAGGAACGTGAGAACGAGAATCCTGCCCCGGAAAAGGGCGACAGCCGCTTACCACCAGTCGCTGAGACACCCAGGGCCGGCCCTTCTAACCCGGAGCACGGTGAGCTGATAAACATGATCAAATCTCTGACCAATGTAGTGCAAGTCATGCAGCAGGATATGGCAGGGATGAAAAAAGCACAAGAAGCGGAGCTCGATCGGCCAGTATTCACTGAGCCCACTCCCATTGGGAGAAGCAAACAGTAGACTGATCGATCCGGATCATCCACACCAACAGAGTCTTAGCGAGCTCTCGCTCATTCCACCAGAAGCCAGGCGCCTCGTCCCACTAACAATCCAGGAAGACGACCTGGGAAACAGGTCATGGGCGCGAAAGATCCACCCATGATTACCCGCTCAATTCAGCGGAAAGGTAATTTGCGTGCAGGTTATAACCCACGCACAGCACGGACCAAACCATCAGGCCAAAATCATCATTCCCGGGATTATGGTTCTAATCGATACCGCAAACAAGGTAACGAGTACGACAGTACCTACCATCCAAGTCTGGTGGCTACTGAATCATGCACTAGTGCGCATAGTCCTTTGGTCCGGACAAATGACCTCAGGTCCCATCTGATCGAGCACAGAGTCGACAGAACCCAAAACCTAAATCCTCCAGCCAACGAACTAGAACGAATGCAAAAAATGTTGGACGATTTAAAAGCCCGAC
>WYDK02000026.1:753793-764276 GCA_009867345.2 Toxicodendron radicans | reverse complement strand
ATTAATTATTAAAATATGAAAATATATACAAAAACATCTCACCAATTAATTAATTACCACCCATGCATGGCCAGCATCCTTTAATTATCATTGTATCTTATCCACATTAAGTAAAGATAAACCCAACTCACCTCTTCAATGTAATTAACAGCTGTATGTGTTTTTTGATTGAATCCGTGAATTATTTATTGATTTGATAACATTATTTCAACACTAAGAGATCATTATATGTCTCTTATTTTTCTTGTTGAGGATTTTAATGTTATTGGCTCAACATCTTTCTTGTTGAGGATTTTAATGTTATTGGCTCAACACTAAGAGATACTCTCCACTTTTGCTTTTTTTTTTTTTTTTTTTTTTTTTAAGTTCTAATAATGTAGTCTAATGTCAAAGGAAGCTTAATAAAATAATTTAGTACTTGTTTGATATATAATTTGAATATAGTATTTTGTTTTAAAAACAAAGAGATAAAAAAAAATAAAAATAAACTTATGAAAATGCATATAGAAATGAGTTAAAATGTTTTCGAAAACAGTTTTCAGATACAATTATAAAAATTAGTACATGATTAAAAGTTTTCAGAGTTTTCTATAGTTTATAATATGAAAACCGTTTTTGAATATTATATCAAACATATTAATTTTAAAATATCTTTTTTTTAAAAAAAAAAAAAATTGGATCATGAATCAAAGGAACCCATTTTTTTTTTTCATTTTTCTTTGAAGAACTAACAAGTAATACAATAATAGCAAAAATTATATCATTACAGATGTTAGCACTTAGCAGAAGCCAGAAGTTATTTGACTTTGTTGAGATGTCTCTTTTCCCTATTTTGTTGGGTATAAAACGCCCATGATTCATCGCATTCAGGAATGGCCCAAAGCTCCCAAAGCAATTGGGCTGGCCCAATATGAAAGCATATATAGCAATAAGGTTTTGAACTTCAACGTAATGGTTGTTCACAATTGACAAATTATTCATGATCAATTTAAAATTACTAATAAAAACTGATAAATTCACACCACATGAAAACATTTATAAAAATGGGTTGAGTTTAATCCTGGTGATCAGTTTCTTTATTATGAAAATTTTAAGATCTAGTTATTATTGCTATGTAAAATATATTATGATCACCGAGGCAAATTACATATTCTAAGGATAAGTCCATAGAAAGAAGCAACTGCTCAACCACCCTAGCAGCCTCCACGACGAGCGACTCCTGTGGCGTTTCATTATCACAGTAACCTTGAAGCACATCACTCTCTTCAGCGGTAAACCCTAGTGTGCAGATCATGGCCGGCCAACATTGGTGACTATTCTCCCCATTAAGAAAGAACATTATAAACTCGCTGGAACAAGATTGAAGCTGTGTCAAAGAGTCCCAGCAGCTCCATGATTCATTACCAGTTTGAGTCGAGCCACCAGCCACAGCCACGAGGCTTGACTTACTACTGTTCTCAAAAATGGCCGAGCTTCGGTTATGGACACAATGAACAAAACTAGGAGAAGAGTTAGAAAGAAGAGCTTAGAGTTGGAGGTGGTGATGATAATTTTAGCCATCTTTAGTGTGTGTGTGAGAGAGTTTTGAAGGGTTTTATTTATAGATGAAATTATCGATTTAATTAAGAATTTAATTACTTATATATTAGGATATAGAAATTAACCAACAAAAATAAAAGTATATAATTATATTTTCTATTTCATGAAACACTCAAGTATTCATTTTGTGCTAAATTATGAAAATTGTTGGGAAAATTGGCAGAGCACAATTCATAGTAGCAATCTTTGCTGCCAATGTCGCTTGACTCTTATCTTCATTGATATTTTTGTCTTGACAGGCTTTGGTGTTGAACTTACGACCTTGGCCTTGAACTCAGCAATTCGTCCCCTGACCCAGAAAGTCGACCTCTTATGAACTTTGTCTAGGACTCATGAGCTTGGCTTTTGAATGGCATTGAACTGATGAACATAGCCCAAGACACACGAACTTGGCCTTGGACTCCCGGGATGGAATTGGACCTCCTGGATTCCTACAAAACAGAACATGCGTTAGAGGGCCATGCCACTAACGTTAACCCTCCGACATTCAAATCATATTTTAAAGGTCAAAATATATATTGAATGCTCAAACATAACAATAAAGGAAGATAGAAGTTGAGAATTCATTTGTTCAGAGAAAAAGTGTTGAAATGTCGTTGTCAGAAGTTAGACGGTTCCTAATTTAAGTGTGAAAAATGTTGTCGTCAAATGTTGTACAGTTTCTAACTTGAGTGTCGGACTGTTGTCATCAAAGTGTCGTCCAACCTGTCAGGGATTTTGCTTGAGACTGAAGTTATCAATCCGTATGTTTACCCGAAAGTTAACATGCTAAGGGGATTTTAGGAATTTATAGTGTGGTGAAAAATCCTGAATAAAAAGTTTAATATTTAAAATTTAAATAATGAATAATTTTTTACGAAAATAGTTATTAAAGAAAGAAATATTTTAATATTCCAACCCTAATTACGAAAATTGCCGACTATATAAGTAATTATCCATCGCGATTCTGTTTTCTCCGTTCGATTCAATGTTAATCAATTGGGGAATCCAACAGTTCTTTCCCAATTGAAATTGATTCAATTTAAGCCATTCTTCTTCGGGTGCTATATAGGGTTTAGGGTTTAACATCAAAAATTGGTGGAGGAAGAAGTGATAGATGGAGGTGAACGAGATATCATCAGAAGAAGGGACTCCCATTCGTTCCATATTTTGCTTGAAAAGGAACATGGACTTGAAGAGTTTTGAGGAGAAAGAGGATTGCTTCATTCTTGATTTTAACCCTTACGAGTCGGCTGATTTTGCCCATCTCTCCATCTCCAAGAGTCATCGTCATCCTCATAATGTTCAAGACCTCTCTATCATCGCTGAAAAGGGCAAGGTTTTTATATAAAAAAAAATTCCTTTAATTGGAATTTTTTTTTTTTTTTAAATTTATGTTGTTGATGATTTTGATGATTTATTTTTAGTAGGTTGCTTGCAGAGATTACCCACATTCAAGACATTTGTGTTTGAAATTACCATTTGAAACCACACCTCACGAGAAATACTGTGAACTGGTAATCCAAGTTTAACTTTATTAATTAATCTCTTATTATTATTTGTTTTGTTTAGTTAATGATTGTGATAATTAGTTTGGTTGATTCAAAAATCTAAGAGTTTTGATAATGAGATGCAGTGTTACTGTTATGTTTGCGATTTGGCTGCGCCATGCAATTTCTGGACAAAACCTGTTGAAACTAAAGATGGAAACAAAATGGCGCATTGTGATGCTTCAGAGAATGGCGATTGGAAGTCCCTGAGGAGGATTTTGAAGTCTGCAAAACAGAAACAGAAACAGAAACAAGAATTAACCATTTATTAATGACATTGGACAATGTTTATTTTTTATTGTAAAAATTGGGAAAGTGCTCTTTTTTGCTGTTGTAAAATCAAATTCACTTTTGGAATTTGGATTTTGGGTAATTGAAATGGCTTTCAATCTTGCAAAAACATTTGATTCTCTCCATTTTTTATTTAGTTTCTTCATATTTATTTGCCTTGAGTGGCTTTAATAATCACCATTGATATGGAAATATATGATTTTAATAGAATACTCTGATATTAAACAAAAATTATTAATTCTAATTCTAATTAACTTATCATCTCCATCTATAATGTCACTGTTACAGACATTTTCTTTAATTTGAATTATGAGGTTTGAGATATTTAAACTTTTAAAGTTCTGTATATTTTCTATTAATTAACTTGGAAATTCAAATTTGTAATCTAATCAAATTTTATTCTTATCTTTCTTCCATATCTAAAATTCACTTATTATATATTAATAAAATTTACGTTTATTTTCATATAAAAAAAAAAAAGGTTCTTAAGTTTTAATATTTTTTGACATTAACTTTGAAATAATTAATTCGATTGTAGGTGTTTGTATATATTAAGAAAATGACTTTACCGCTGCATATATTATGATCTCCTAGGCCAAATACATTCCAAGGAAGAAGAAGCTGACCTCTGGCAGTTCAGATCACATAACAGCAGCCGTGGAGCAACGCACCAAGGTCGTCCAACAGTGATGGTTCAGCAATTTCGGCGCAAGTTTCTACGCTAAGAAACGTCAATCGGGACACAAATTTTTTATTTATTTATCCGCGCATGTTCTATCTTGAAAGAGGCGATTACTCCGAATATAAAACCAGAATTTCTATTCTTAATTAATTTAAATAAAACATTCACATAAAACATACTAATAACTAGTGCTTGTATATAACAAAGTCCACTATACATAAAACCAAACATTTTCCAATTTTTGATTCACTGTTTATATAAGATCAACCATATATATTTAATTAAAACAAATACATAACACAATATTATATAATTAAAATGCAAAAACACAATTAAAATAAACACCTCAGCCACACATTAATTATTCAAATTATCTTATAATAACCAAAACCAAATCCAAATCCCAAGCCATGCATGCATGCACTCATGGAACCAGAGTCCTCATCTTCATAGTAGAAACCCTAGCGAGTCCAACGGCCTGCGGCGGAGACGTTTCATGAACACAATAGCCTTCGAGAACATCTCCTTCTTCAGCTGTGAACCCTAGAGTATCCATCATGTTCGGCCAGCACTGGTTCGCGATTATACGAATGGCTTCGCAACATCCATGGCCAAGGTACGTCTCACCGTTCATGAAGAAGAGTATAATTTCTGAAGAGCACGCTTGAAGCTGAATCAAAGAGTCCCAGCAACTCGATGGCTGATCGTTATCATCAACCCCATCCAATTTCAAACGTGCGGCGAGAGTTGATGAGCTAGGGCTCAAGAGTGGCCGTGTAGTAGCCACATTGGAAGCCAGGAACAAAGCCGAAAGAACAGTGATTAAGAAGAGCTTTGAAGTGGCAGAATAATAAGCCATTTTTGTGGGTACTGGTTAATTGATTAGTTACTAAATGGCTTGGTGAAGCTAGGGTTTTATAGAGAGATTTGCATCACTTGACATTAATATTCTTGAACGTTATGAGGATTGAAAAGCCTGAAGATTAATTAATTAATTAATTAAATTGATCGTGGATATGGGAAGTTGACGAGGCCATCCAATTAAGTGTAATTTATCTGATAATTATCATCATCATTACTAATTTTCAACTATATATATATCATTAAATTTTCTTTGATGAGCCGTCCAATTAATTAATTAATTTCAAAAATTAAATTATTAGAACTTTTCTTTCACCCATATCTGACCTTTCATTATCTTCTTCGTAATTTCTTCGGGCAGTTACCTTAATCAATTCTGAATTAAGTATGGAATTGATTATATTTTTAATTAGTGCAATAACAAAACTGTGTCTCTTGTTACAGCAATTATTTGATTAAATTAACGTGAACTTGGGTTAATATGTTCTCAAAATTTTAAGATCAAATTTCTCTTAAGAACAAAGATATATATATAAAACATCAAATTTCTCTTGAGGCTTATTGTTGAGCTTGATTATCTAGCCTTTCCTCTCTTAAACAAATAAGTTAAATTACAAACCCAAATGGAAGATCTAAACCTTTTCTTCTCATAGCCTTTTGAACATTCTCACGCTTGTGGTAACCTTTGCCTCAATATCCTCAAAAGTCATTGGTTCAAACTAACGCTTGTTTACTGAGATCGGATTTTTTTTTTATCTGATTGTTTACTGAGAAAATGGAGAACTGCTTGGTTTTTAAACTTCAGTTGTTAAGTTTTGTTATTTCATAAGAAACCTAGTTAGTGAAGTAATTTGTGATTTTGTGGTGGGTTGTTTCTTTAGTTCCCCATTGAACTATTAAAAATGTATGTTGTTTTTTTAAACATGTTTATGCTAATTCTACAATTCCAAAAAAGAAAAATATTCAAAATGGTACCAAAAGAGAAATCCCAGTTTCTTTTCTTCCTATTCAATTTCACTACCTTCAACAAGTACATAGGCACCTATTTTGAAGTATTTTATGACCAATACAGCATATTATTCCATTTCCTTCTTCATATTCACATCACAGGTATATTTTTAGATTCTACCAAGTACACAGGTATACATTTCAACATGTTAATTACAGTGGGAGAAAGAGTTGTTCTGGGCCTAGTTCTTCTTGAATTTGGGCTGGAGCTATAGAGCATAAATGGGCCTTTATTCACATGGCCTGGCTTACATGAATCTAATGGTATCCGCTAAGTTGGACTATGTAATTTCATGATATTTGCTTTGTTTCATTTGGCATTATGACACTTAGTATAACATTAACATATCTACTTATATTCCTGACAATCTCTTCTGTATTTTCTTGAAACCTGAAAGAATTTATGACAATGAAGCTCAGACTTCTGATACTACGCACAGTCACAGCCACAGATGAATGCATTCATTAAGAAACATAAATGTGTGAATTTATGTGTAAAATAAACAAAGGACTCGTATTAAAAACCACCCAAACTAATTTATTTCCTCTTCCTAAAACTTCTGCCTTCAGTTATGTAGTTGCAGTTTGCAGGTAATTACTCTACGCATTTACACCATTATCATCGAAAGGTTCAAATATTTATAATCAGCAAGGCAGAAGATTTCTGAGTTTTTTTTATTTTATTTGAGATTTCAAGATCAAATTACTCAAAGAAATAATTAATGTGTTCATTATCTTTTCTTTTTCTTGCTTTGTTTCTACCTTTTTCCCATCTTAAAGAAGAATAAAGATAAAAGCATGAAACTCAATTCACAGAATCATGTGATCGAAATATTAAAAATACCAATTTCTCAATGCACAAAAAATGCTTTACTTGCTTGTTCAACTTCAACATTGTCGTTGAACTCTTTTTGTTTAATTCTAACTTTAAGCCGCCTGCCCTCAATTTACCAAATGTAATTATGAACCCTTGAGGCTTAATCTTGATCGCCTTTCTGAACATTCAACATTAAGAAAAATTACAAAATACCAAATTGAAGATCTTCACCTTTTCTTCTCATAGGTTTTCATCATTCTCAGGCTTGTGTTGTGGTGACTTCACATTCACACTCAATTTTCTCAAAAGTTGTTGCCCAAACTCACTTGGGTTGATTCAATAAACTAAAATTTACGTTGCTAATCATTAAAGCATGGTTCTTGGAATTAGTGACATTTATGTCAGGACAGTCTTGACTCTTGAATTACGTTTTGTTTAATCAAACTCAGATGCATCGTGCATGTGGAGACCTGAGCTCCAATCACACAAGCCACAAATAAACGTTGGTCTAACCTTAGCTCATCCTGGTCAATTTTAGGGGTGTAAGGGTCACTTTTTTGAAATCTGTTGTGTTTCTCGATATTTTAAACGTGGGATATCTTTCATCTTGAAGTATGTAACTTTACCCCAATATTATGACGGATTTTTTCTTTTTTAATTTTAGTTTTATTTAGAGAAATTTTATTTATTAATGGAATGTCAAATTTTCCCTTATAATGTTAAGAAATTAGACCAACAACATTACGTCATAAGATAATATATTACTAGAAAAGAAAATTTTGTAATAATTCTTGAAATGTGTAGTATTATTCATACTAACGACGCATATCATATTCCGAATTTTACATTTATTATTATTAATTTTCATTATTTTGGTTAATTTGTTTTAAAAACTTGAAAATATATAGAGCCATTACCAAATTAATGTCTAAAAAGTACCCGCAAATTGTTCCCGCCTTATTTTTTTCCCTTAAAAGACTGGCGGGCTTTTCCAGTTCCCAACTAAATTTAAATCCCACCGGCTAAACACTATTCAACCTCACAGAACATCAACTCCAAAAATTATAAAAAAAAAACAAAGCAATAATTAATTAATTATTTTTTAATGACGTCAAAACTAATCACAAAAAAGTCCAGCTTGACAGCTAATGAGACCGACAGGCAAATGACCGTAACAGTAATCGACTTCTCTGTCGGTCCCCCACTTCACACGTGAGGTTATATTCACCGTGAGATCAATTCAGATCTTGAGGTCTATGTTCAACGAATATCTACGTCACCTGTAGATTTCTTTTTTTGGTAATTTTTCAATAGTTCCACCACCGACGAAAATAGGGACAGCTAGCTGGCACTCAATTTCGTATGGGACCTACGTGAACTTCCTCATAATTGTTTTCATGGCCCACATCCTTACGTGTACGCAATATTTACAACACGTGGAGATTAAGGAAGAAATGTGAATAAATTTCGTTAATCTGTCGTGATTAACCATTAATCATATGCATTAGCGTACCTCTCCAAATTGCAGGTTCTAGATTAAGCTGTGTTTATCGTGTTTAAAAGGTAATTATGAGATTACTTAAAATAAAAATATTTTAATTTATAAATTCATTTCTCAATAACTTGGTGTCAGTATTTTTTTTTTTAAATAGATAAATTATTTTCATTAATAATAAAAAATATTTACTTGAAAATAATTTTTTATATTAATTTTATCTCTACTAATTGTTTTTATTAGCATATATTTTTCGGAAATTAAAAAATGGAAATTAATTTATTGTCAAAATATTTGTATTTATTTTTTTTTTATGGCTATAATTTGTTAAGTGAAGCCATCAGATTTTGACTCGTGTATATTGAATTGTGGGGAAATTTAGTAGTGGATTATTGCTTTTTAATTAGCCCATGATGCAACCGACAAAAATGTTAAAGCATCCAATGCAAAAGCAAAAGTTTCTATCCATTATGGAGTGTCAAAACACTTGCTTATTTTAGGTCAAAATTTTAATTTTCTTTCAATCTTTCTAAATTTCCATGTCATTTTATTTTCTAAAAAATAAAAAATATAAAAAATAATCCCGGTTCCGTAAAATTGTGGTAAATTTTATATGTATATAAAAAAAAATATTAAACACGTATTGAATTATGATATTTCTTGTTTATCTCGTAAAAACTTTTCAAAACAACTTATTTAAATATGATTAGTCTATTTTTATTAGCTTTGAAATTAAAAAAGATTGCAATGGCCAACTAATGAAATAATTCTACTTATAGCCGGAGGTACCTCATCTACATTCTAAATTAGTCTATAATTAATCCTAAGGTTAGGGCCTAATAATATGTATTGGTTATGTTAATTAAGTACCAATGGCTAAATTAAATTGAGTAAAAAAGAGAAAGTGCAAAATGTACTTGATGATTTTTTAATATAGAAGATATAATAATAAAATACAATTGACTTTGTTTCAATTTACTCAATTATTAGCCATCAAAAGTTTGAATGACTTCCCTAAATTTACATAAATTTTCAAGGCTTCCATTGAGGAATTTTGGTTTCCCTTGAAGTGGAAACTACCCAAAACTTATTGGGTTCCATTTTGTGATTATGGGACACTTGGACCATTGTAGGGTTGAGTTCAACAAAAGATTTCTCGAAAGCCAATCCCTAATTATGGACTCCTTTTGCTTTTTGTCCTATTTTATTTTCCATTTTCTCTTCTACTAAGTTTTGTCTCTCATCAAGAATTTATAAAGACGCATATGAGATTAATAAAAAATAAAAATAAAAAATAAAAAAAAACTCAGATCCGAACGTCTTCAAAATTTGGTATATATAAACCGAGAGACAATGATGAATCGTTCAAACGATTAGTTGATTGTCAGTCCTTAACTCATTTGTTAAAAATATTTAAATATTGAAACCTACAAATTTTTAAAGATTAATTATTATATGGCGAAATTACTTTTTACTAACTTTGTATCAACATTATAAAGTCATAATTATGTTCTTTGTTGACACTCGGTTTTTTTTTTTTTTTTGGCAAACACCAACTAACGACACGACTTTATGTGTTAGGTGTTTAAACTTGAGTTCAAAATGTATGTCTTATTGTGATGGTGATTATGAATTCTCAACCAAGCAATCAACAACGACAAAATTATTAATCTTAAACACGTAATAACATTTTCGATAGACATCTGCATAGTTTAATTTTACTCCTATTTTCTTTTGAGATGTTAATATAACAAATTTTCAAAGAATAATAGTGTTATCTATCTACTCATTAGAAAGTGATACCTTATTGCATTATTAGAAGTATCAAATTAGTCTTTGCATCAACATACTTTATTGTAAACTTTATATTACAAAAGTAATGAAGAAACATCACCGACACTCTTGATCTATAAACTTGTGATTAATATAATTCCATAATTGACCAAATATTTTCTAGCCATATAAAATTATGAGATATATATTTCTTAATTAATTTCAAATCAATCTTAATCAATACTTTATATAGTTTTAACAAATTGAAATTGATTTAAACATATAATGAATTGTAGTTGAAATTAAACATGATTGATAATTGTCACCTAAACTTGGAAAAATAGAATAAAGAAAAGACAAATCGTCGGTGGATTAAGGACAAGCTACAGTGAATACCTTCAATAATACAACAATCCCATCGATTAGAA
>WYDK02000026.1:710892-725198 GCA_009867345.2 Toxicodendron radicans | reverse complement strand
TGCGGACCGTTGTGGTGGGTTTGTATCCCCTTCTTCCCCTTAACTGTGTTTATAAACCCCCCCCCCCCCCCCCCCCTTCCGCTCAGCTCTATGCATTTTTCTAGGGTATGACTTGTCACATAGAGGGTATCATTGCCTCCATCAACCTACTGGTCGGATCTATATTTCTAGACATATGGTGTTTCATGAGACAACATTTCCTGGTTATGACCTTGTTGCCGCTTCAACGTCGCCTCATTTGGATTTTCGACCTTTATCTGTTCCATCCATAGTACTCCAGCTACCCAATGCTCTTAAAACAGGACTTGACTCTCCATCTACGCCAGCTACTACCACGCCACCGTCCTCTACCATTACAGTTCCATCACCCAGGTCGGATTTATCCTCCCAGAACCTACAACCCTAGTCCAACTCAACTGGTTCTCCATTGTTTCCCACATGTGATTCCCCATCTTCTCCCTTGACCTACAAATTCCATGTCTCCCAGTACTACAACACTGCCATCAGAAATCAGTCAGAGATACCATAGCCTTTGTTGTGAATCAGGTTGCTCAGCGACCTCTGCACCTACTCAAAGTGATATGTGTTATGTTAAGCGTATTTTTCGATATCTTAAGGGTACCCTTTTTAGTGGTCTCACTTTTCATCGAGATCCTAGCCTTAATCTTTTTCTTGGTCGCAATCTAATAGCTTTGACTGCTAAGAAACAATCTATTGTGTCTCGCTCTAGTGTTGAATTTGAGTATCGTGCCCTTGCCCATGTTACTATTGATGTCTAATGGTTTTGTATTTGCTATGTGAGGTTGGCATCCCCTTGCATTCTTCTCCTCTGCTCCTAAATATGTCGGCCAATTTTGTTTTTCATGCTCACACTCGGTATATTGATGTCAATATGCACTTCATTCGTGAATTGGTAGCCCGCGGGGCTCTTCGTCTTCACCATGTTCCTACGGCTTTTCAACTTGCAGAAATTTTTTACCAAATGGTTGTCTCATGAATGGTTTCAAACACTTTGTCTCTAATTGCAGCTTCGAGATCTACTGCTTCAATTGTGGGGGAGTATTAAAGAATAAAATCATATATTTTCATTCCTTCATTGTTGTGATTATGTATATATTTCATTTCCATGTTCTCTTGATTATGCATGTTTCATTTCCTTGTTTTGATGATTCTAATCTTTATTAGGATGATTTAATTTCCTTATACAAATCGTCCTAAACCTATAAATTGTTCTTGATTTCTTACTATTGAATATACAAATAATTATCATTTTCTCCATATTCTTCAAAGACGACATCAATAGGACTTTGTGGTAAAATTGGATACATAGGTCATCGACGTTTTTTACCCTTAAATCATCCGTGGCGCGAAGCAAATCACACGATGGGAAAATGGGAAATGGGAAATGAACTCAGCTCCTCGATAGTTCACAGACAGTGATATAATCGCTCAACCTGCCATGTTGCATGATTCATTACTTGGGAAACATCCTGTCAAACAAAGATCTCAAGCGTAAACAGTTACTAGTTGAACTCAATTGGTATAAAGATTTTTCAAATTGGAGTATTGGTCATCACTGTTACTACGTCACAATCTCGATGTCAGGCACATTAAGAAAATATTTATGACAATCTTCTTGGTACTTAACTAAAAATTTAAGGTAAAGCAAAAGATACCAATAATGCAAAAATGAATCTCTATGATCTGGATATATGGAAGGAATTGCACTTAATACATACGGGAATTGTTTTATTCAAACCTCATGCTTGTTATACATTGATTGGATTAGATCTGATAAACGTGAATTATGTAAGTTTCTAGAGGATTTTAAGTTCACTGATAGTCACTAGTAATATTTCAAACTCTGAATATTAAAGAGGCTAAGATCTTCGGGGCTGAAAAATCATGGCTATCTCTTGCTCTTTAAACGCCATGTTCCGGTTGATATAAGACATTTTTTTGTGGAAAGACATTTGTACACCAATTGTAGAATTATGTGATTTCTTCCAACTTCTTTGTGCTAAAACACTAACTAGCACTACAATTGACCAGTTCGAAAATGGGATTATCCTAATCTTGTGTAAACTTGAAAGGAATTTTCTATCTTCCATTCTTTGATATATAATGGTACATTTGGCTGTATATTTATCTTGTAAAACAAGGTACGGTGGTCCAGGTCAGTATCGATAGATGCACTCAATTGAGAGGTAAACTTTATTAACACTTCTATGGCATTTATATACAGGTACAATTGATAAATCATAAAGTACTTTAACTTACACACTTGTTTTTTATTTTCACATGATTCCAAATCTGTTGGCAGATACAAAAGATTTATTAAAAATAAAGCGTATCCAGAAGGCTCCATTGCCAAGGCATACGTAGTGCAAAAAGCAATTATCTACGCACATAGAAACAACCTTCAATCGTCCAACACGAGTAGACGACGACGGGAATTGAAATATGGGAATATATGTATTCTCTCATTGTGCTTGATCATTTGGTCTAATTAACGAAATGATTATTGTCTAGGGAGGAGTTAGAGAAACTTCATTAGTATCTCTTTAATAACTGCAAAGAAGTGCTACCCTATATTAAGTTAGTTTGTCTACCAATTAATTGTTTTATTAAGTTTACATAATAATTAAACTAAATAACATATTCATTATCGTTAATATCACAAACATTATTACACGACTGCGGCATATGCGAGCCTCCTACGCCCAGCGCCGTGAAGGCTCACCTTTTTTTGGCCACCGCTGCTGCTAGAAGCAGACCAGAACACCGCAGACCGCGCCATCGAGGCTCACTTGTTTTAAATAGAAGACGGTGTTGAAGAAGTTAAATAGGGAGAGATAGTCATGCTTTGAAGGAGAAAGAAATAATTAAGAAAATCTTGTAATTCATATACAACTTAAATGGCTTTTTGTTTATTTGGGAAAGTTCACAAAATAAGAAAAAAGTAACTGTACACATGGCAAGTTTGGAATAGAGAGTGATAGGGCAAGTGCTCAAGCCAGTGTCGCTGGCACCACTCAATAGTCAATACTTTAACGAGGCATATTTTGTTTAAAATAGTCTAAGGGGGGAATGTTATAAATGCGTGCCTTAAAAGATGCATTGATAAAAGGTCGTTTTGCTTATTAAAATGAGAATTCAACCATTCACTTTATTTTATCAATCTTCTGTGTTTTATTATGAGCCTATAAATTAAAACTTCATTTACAGTGAGATGTACACAAAATTAAGAAATTTTAGAATCTCTCTGTTTATTTGCTTAATTTTATAACTTTGATTTAATAGAAGTTTTTGGTTAATAAAATAACATTGAAAAACAATTTGTTTAATTTTTCAAAAATATATACTATAAGCAAAGCTTTGAACTTCCAAAAAAAGGTAAAACAATATTAAACAACATAAAAATTAGTTGATGCCTTGCGTAGATGAATACGATGGTTCTAGGAGTTGACTTTGTACAAAGTAAAGGCACAAGTAGCCTCAAATGTATGAAGACAATTGACATGATATGTCGCATGATAACTCCAAATATAATTTCCTTTTTTTATTTTTTATATTAATCAATAGAATTTCTTTAACAAAGTGGGGTGTCCTTCAAACTCAAGACTTGTTTATTTCATTGTTCGGATCAGAATTTATTGGCGATTACAAGTTAAGCCATTTCGTATAAGACAACTCCACCACCTTCTGTCCATATTGAAATTTAGGGTACGTTTGGTTCGAGAAATGTTTTATTATTGAGAATGTTATATTATTTGGAAGATAGATTACCTTGAACATGACTGGAAACCTTATTAAAAATATGTTTGGTTAGATAATGTTAAATTAATATATTTGGTTGGAAGGAATAAAAATTATTGAAGTATATTTTTACTAAATTACTCTTATATTATAATAATATTATTATTTTTTGATTGTATTTTATCGATTAACCCCCCAACATATGAGATTTACCTAAAACACCCTAGTCACCAAAAACTTTGAAAATATAATAAAAACATCTCAGTCACCACACCAACATCGTCGGTCGTCGCCCACCACCGCCGGCGTCGGCTGGAAGGCATAGAAATTGAGAACGACTCTCCGGATCTGGCTAGTCGTTCCCCAATTTGGCATTTTCCAGCTAGATCTATGGTGGACCTGGTTAAAAAACGCCATTTTTTGCTAGATTCATGGAGGATCTGGCCGTTTCTGGCTCAAGATTAACGGCCAGATCTGGCCGTTCACCTTGCGCCAGAAATGATCTGGTCATTTTTGGCCAAATCTGCCATGGATCTAGTCAAAATAGCTTTTTTAGCCAGATCCGACCGATCGTTTGCCTTTCCGGTGACCGTTGCAGGCGACTGACGGTGGTGGTTGGTGGTGACTGAGACTTTTCGTATTTTTGTAAATTGTATTTAAAACAAGAGCATTATTGGCCAAAAGTTTTATTGTTATGGGTAAAATTGTAATAAAATTAAGGTTAATTTATGTAAAATGAAGACTTTTTTGTCCAAAAAATCAATTTATGAGGTTATAAAAGTCATTTTGCAAAATTGGGCTAATTGTTATTTAGTAGACATATGAGAACATCTGTGTCCGAAATGATTATTAATTAAGGATAAAATTGGTATAAAAATTGGATTACCTCATTAATCTTTTAATATCACCACTTGGATTGGTAATCTGATAACCCCCTATATTACTAATCATTATTGGTATTATAAGATTACTAGAATTTTTTATTACTTGATAAACAAACACAGTAATGACTGGATTAAAAAATAGATTACCAAAGTAATCTTATTTTACCGTGAACCAAACACACCCTTAATGTTTTCCCACTTGTCAATATATAACAATTTATAATGCATTTTAAATTTTATTTCTTTCTATTTATTTGTATATAAAATGAAATTAAAAAAAAAAAGTATAATTTAGTCATTTCTTATAAGACTTGACCACCTTCAGTCCTTGTCCCCAAGTAAGCATATATGAGCCAATTTACTTAAAATTGATCAATGAATTTTATAATTTCTCACAAACCATATTATCTATATGAGCAAACGACATGTTCCTACCCGAGGTTTAGTGATATCCCAAGTTGATACCCCTAATTGCATTTATTCCAGATTCTCATCTTTAAACTAATATCATTTCCTTTATTTTAACCGTTAAGGTAAAAGCGTCAAAATAACCCATTTTCACAAATTTGCGCCCATCTTCTATCTTCACCCATTCGATCGTCGTATCTGGCCAGATCCCGACACCAACAAGTCCCTTATCACTACAACAAATTTGAAATTTAAGAACGAAAATTTTCGTCACAAAAAGTTAAAAATTCGTCCCCAAAAGTAATGAGAGACGACAAACCAAATCGTCCCTAAAGTCGCGTTACCAAAGGGTAATAACTATGAAAAAAAAAATCGCCCCCAAAGCCACATCATTGGGGACGAAATTTGGTTTTGTAAATAAAGATTATTTCTTTTGTGACAAAATTTTTTGTCCACAAAAAAATAATTAGTCGTCCCAAATAATATCATTTCGTCCCAAAAAGGATCCCAATTGGGGGCGAAAAATTTGTCCCTGATTGGGTCAATAATTGGGGACAATTTTTTTCGTCCTTGTTTGTACAGTAATTTAGGGATAAAAATGTTTGTCCCTGATGATCTCGCAAATTGGGAACAAAACTTTTCGTCCTTAAATGTATGGTGAATTGGAGACGAGCCTTTTCGTCCCTAAAGGTATGGTGAATTGGGGACGAAACTTTTCGTCCCTGAAGGTATGGTGAATTGGCAACAATGATTTTCGTCTTTGATGGTCTGGTGAATTGGGGATGAAAAGTTTATTCCTTGATGATTTGGTGAATTGGAAACAAAACTTTTCGTCCCTGATGATACAATGAATTGGGAACGAAATATGGTGAATTTGGGACCAAAAAGGCCTAGTGAATTGGGGACAAAAAATGTTTTCATCCCTGATTGTGTGAAGATTTGAGGATATAATATTTTGTCCTTTCTATTATGATAAATTACGTTCGTAATTGAAAATTAACAAATTTATTGATTCTCAAAGTCAAAAAATTAATACGAAACATCTTTTTAATTAAGTAAAAAATATTAATTAATGTCAAATTGATACTACTACAAATCAACAAATAACCAAGTAATAACAAAATATTATATATATACATGTATCATAAATACATCCAATTGTAACTAACATATAAACAAAAAATATAGAATGTATTTGCCATTAGCGTTAAATAACTACACTTTCTTTGTTAGTTAGATGTCAAAATATGTACTATTTTCTTCCACTACTTGGATGTCAAAAAATTTACCGCTCCTTTACTAGTTGCGTGTCAAAAGAAGAAAAAAAGCGAATTGTTGAAGCCGCTGGACGTCTAGCAATGTCAGACAAGTCTGCAACAATCATTATTAACAATTACTATCAATCATTATTAACAATTACTCAACTATATATTTGTTTAAAGTTTGTAAGGTATAGTTAACATAAAACATTAGGAAAACATATTGCTAATGATTTATACCTTCAACGAGCAGGTGGATGATTTCCAACAACAAGCAACATCTCAAACATCTTTTCTTGTCGTTCTAAGCGTAAAGTTTCGTTCTAAGCGTAAAGTTTCGTTCTAAGCGTAAGGTTAGTTCATCTATTTTCTCTCGATATTTAAGATTTCTCTCATTTGATTCTCTAAATCTATCTTCAGATTCTTTAAGAGCATATGCAAGTCTCTTATTTTGAAGATTTTGTCCTGTTTTTTTCTTAGGCTTTGGACCATACCCAAGTCCCTTAATATATCCTAATCGAGTTCCGAGCACTTGATCACAAATTTCATCTGCAATTCATGGTTTGTCATCTGATGAACTCTTTTCCTTCAATTCTATCATTTCATTCTGCATTTTAGGACATTCGATGTGAACGTCAAATTAGGTTAAACAATGCTAATCATAGTAAGCAAACACAACGTTACAAACTGTGAGGTTTTGGAACTACTTGAAAATTTAGAGAGAGAATTCAAGAATATTGCAAAACTATTTCTTGATTTCTTTATTGATTACAGCTGGATACAACAACCTTAGTTTATATACTAACAACAACTTATTTCAACTGAAAAAAAAAAATTATCAACATCTTCACTTCAATCTTTTTCTTAACAACTTTAACACTAGTAATCTTCAATTCTATCATTTCATTTCAACTTTATATAATCAATCATCTATAACAATTTCAAAGGCAACTTTAATCATCAAAAACATCATTTTCAACCATTAAACCAACAAAATCTACCTTAACCAGATCACCGTTACTTCACCCAAAAAAAAAACTCAACTAGATCAAATTTTTTTTTTTTTGCAAACAGCCATCAAAGACAACTTCAAAGACAACTTCAACCACCAACAACAACATTGTCAATTGCGAGCAAACCTTTAAACCAAACAAAAAGGGTAGCGTATACAACAACAATTTTAAAGTGAATGAAAGGCAATTGACTTTTAACTTTTCATGGTCAATACATATGATCAAGTGAATACTAATTAATTTCACTTACATATTTTGCCTCTGCTTCTGGGGGCATCCAACATTTTCCTTTTTTGAAATGAGTGAATTTAAAAAGCTAATTCGATCACATTCTTCCCCATTAAGTTCCTTCTCCTCCTGATTTCATGTACATCCAAATCGATCACAATACAATTTCAAATTCCATATAACTAAATTTCTATGACTAATCAAATTTGATTTATATATGTTTGTTATAAACTAACAAAGACAAATCAAGTGAAAAATGATCACTATTCAGAGTACTTACAATCTCATTGCGGACCACCACAAAAGCCATAGATCCTTGGTTGTGTGGCATGGTATGATTTGTTCAATTCTTTGCATTTTTTTTCACATTTTGCCTACATTGGACAAAACCAAAAAATAGTGAATCTCGTGAATTCCTTCTATTGATTATTAGTCTAATACAACTATACGATTTTATACCTTGACATTAGGATCAAACCAATATTCAGAAAGTAAATTCCAATTATCTTGAGTCAAACTGTTTTCTTTTAGCTTATTTCTTTGTGCCTCCTCAAGTGTTGTAAACTTCTTAAAATGATTGTGCAACTTATACCGTGCATTCCTAGATCGATTCTTCAACAATTGCTCAATCTTGTCTTGTATTACTTGATCGCCTATGTCTTGAATTTCCATGTGGAGCTAAACAAATAACATGTTACATTTATTATTACTATGGGCAATTGTCATTGATGAAAGAAAGAAAACAAGTATGCATGTTGCTTGTTGAAAGAATAAGAACATATGAAACTCTATGTATGTAACACCTATTAGGTGACTCTATATAATGATCAAATAAACCAAAATGTATCTATGTCTTTATTAATGAATAGAACATCTAATAAAGAATGATCAAATAATCTAATATGTCTATTTCTGAAACCATGTAAGTAAAAGATAATATAATTATTGTTGTCAAGAAAAAGGAATATACATGTTTTTACTTTTTTATGTCTGTCCATAAGAAATGTGGAAGGAAAACTAGAATTAGCACATATATAAATAACACTGGAGAGACCACAGTTATCATGATTTTGTATGGATAAAGATTTATATCTCAACATCAACAGTCAAGCAAATAATTAAAATTCCAGGTTAATGCTTTTTTTCCTGCTTTTGATATTCAAGAGTCTACAAGTTTAATGCAGTCGGGCCGCTTTCAATTTCTGGGATAATGCTAATTTAAGACTTAAAAAAAAAAAAGATGTTAGCTCTAGTGTCTTTTTTAAGAACATATTCTCCTCTCAAATTGAATCTCAAGCCATTTACTCAGCCCCACACACCAACACATTCATACGTTCAGAACACAGACACATTTTAGCTCAATAAGATCTTTTTCTTATTTTGTTAACATTCCCCCTTAAACCAGGCTGGTCTACATTCACTAATCTTCTTTTCTAACTATTCTCATTATGCCAACATTCCTCCTTAAGCATGACTTATTATGTTTTGAACTTTCTGCCTTCAACAGCAGCTATAGCATTGACTTGTCTTGAATACAATTAAGAATCAATATCTAATCTTAAAAAAAATCTCAGCTCATCACTACACTATCACCATCTCAGCTCAACACATCATCATCTTAGCTCAACACATCATAATCTTAGCTCATCACTACACCATCTCAATTTAACACAACATTTTTCCATCAGCACATGAAAAAATCAACATCACAACTCATTACTACATTATCTCAGCAACTCATCACTACATCTTTCACCAGCATCAGTTCTCAGACTATCACTACACTATCACCATCTCAGCTCAACACATCATCATCTCAGCGCATTACTACATTATCTCAACAAGTCATCACTACACTACAACGACTAAGTACAAGTTTATTATAAAACGACACTGTTCTTCTAAAGCTTTTGTGATATTTTTCTTATTTTGTTAACAATTGTATCTCTTTTTTTTTTTTTTTGGGGAGGGGATCGTAGCTATGTAGTTGGAATGGTGTTGTTCGGGTGTCTACAGAATGTTGATTAATGTGTTATTGAAGTTATTATAACTTGTAAGAATGCTTCGTAAAATTTGGTGGGTTATTTGTATCAAATTCTTTGTACAATGTAACCTATTGATCTAGAGCATAATATATTTTTATATATCTTACTATAATCTTGGTGGGCAAAAAATTTCATAAAAAATTATATTATATTAAACGAATTGACTAACTAATAACAAATTGCTTCCATTCACTATTAAATGAATGAAACAAGTCAATTCATTCTTATGATAAAACACTGTCGATTTTTTATGCTTCGTTCTACCTCTATTTAGCTTGCGAGCATGCTAAGTGTCTGTATTCTGTCCTATAATAAAAAATCAAAAACCATCTGAACTCTGTGTGTGCTTTGCTAGTTTATTAAAAAGCTTCGAGTGTCTTTTCAATTTCTCTATAATCTTGGATGAAATATGTTCCATTAGAATCATCATGCTTAAAATTACTATAATAAATTGATGGAAGCTTAAAATAGAAGAATTTTAAGAGGAACAAAGTGAGCATACTTGAAGAAGTTGAGTTGGGTGTCGTGGAATCTTGAGGAGTTTTGAAAGGAATCGAAAATGGTGGGTGCTAGGTAGAAGTGGCGATTGGATACTAAAGGTATGTGATAAGAAATAAGAAAGAGAGATGAAGTCAAAGTGATCAATTGCTTGTCTTTGAGTCTAGCGTGTTTTCTGTTTACAGAGTTGAAGCATAAGAAGTTTAATAGATTTCTTATTATCTCCTTTATTCTTTTATATAATGACCTAGTTTACGGGGAAAAAAATCCCCAAAAATATAGTCCCAAAAAACTGGTTTTTCACAATCAATGACAAATATATTATTTTGTCTCTAAAATGTTTTACAAATTTCAAACTTTAGCTACAAAATTTTTCGTCAACAAATAATTATTTCGCCCCTCAATTATTTCCCTCCATATAATTTACCCCTTCCCGGCAAAATCAATGGTGGGCGAGAGTGGGAAAATTAAGTGGTACACATTTTGGCACGAAATTATAATTTCGTCCCAAAAAATGATCATTATGGGACAAAACTGAATTTGGCCCTAAATATTTCGTCCCTAAATTTCATGTTACTAATCAATTCTTCAATTTCTAATCAATTAATCAATTAATCAATTTTAATCAATTAATCGATTAATCAAGTCTTCAACTCTAATTACACGCTCAATTAATCAATTCATCAATTAATCAATTGATTACAATCAATTAATAAATTCTTTCATTGTAATCAATTAATCAATTCTTATCACGCCCTTAATTAATAAATTAGTCAATTCTAATCAATTAATCGATTAATCAATTCTTCAATTCTAATCAATTAATCACATGCTCAATTAATCAATTCATCAATCTTCAATTATAATCACAAGCTCAATTTAATCAATTCTAATCAATTGATCGATTTTCAATTATAATCACAAGCTCAATTTAATCAATTCTAATCAATTAATCAGATCTGGTTAGGAGGGACTGACCCAATACCGGTACCCCCTCCTATGGGCCTAAAACGGTCTAGGGCCTGGGACCATTGGGATCGGGCCTTCCAAAACCTGGTTCCAAGACTGAGCCTTTAAGTTGGACCCAGTGGTCCTTGGCTTTTTTGCCCACCTCTAGTAATCACTATAATGGAACCCATACCATGGAAAGTAGATTTACAGCTGATGTAGCGGAAGTCTTCTGTAAGGTCGTTGATTCCTCATAATACTAACAACACAGGCATAAAAATTCGTTGATTCAATTGAATACCGAAAATTGAAAAAATAATTAGAGAAAACGTTCTCTATATATTATTGATAAAAATCAAACAAAAACAACCAACAACCAAAACGGAAAAATAAGCTTATATAGGGTGACAACCAACCCTAATAAGAGTCCTAATAGCAAAAGGAAACAAAAATCCAAATTAACCAAAACAAGAAACTGTAATTAAAATATGTAAAAACGCGCAGAAAACTTCAAGGGCCCGGTAAGTGGTCTAAACGATAGAATTTGGGCTCTAAACTTGTGAAAATGGTCCAAATGTAAATTTTTAAGTGTCGGGCTTGAAACGAGCTTTCCGTTGATATATTATGGGCCTCGTAACTCCCCCTAAGTCAAAAGTTATGGCCTTTGAAAGTTGCTCTGCTCTTTTAAAATTTATGGGTCTTGCCTTTAGGCTTCTGACGATCCGCCCTCTCTCTGTTTTCCATGTACTCAATAGCAATCTGATCCGTATTAACAGCCAATATCACAGATGAACGAAAAGAAGAAGATGATCACTTGAAATCGGTTGGCCGGTTGACAATTTGCAGGCACAATAGGGAGAACCAGAGAAAAAAGAAGCTTGAACTGTCGAAGATGAATGGAGGTCAACAATGAACGAAGGTGACAGAGAAGAAGAGAACGAAGATGAGATGAGATTGAGAAATTAAAATGGGTTTTAAGGATGAGAATGAGATGAGATTTGGTTTTAAGGATTTTCATAGTTGTGTTAAGGGATTTTGAAAATTGGTTTTAGGGATTTAGACATAAGATTTCAGTTAATATTTGGGTGCCCAAAAAAATGTTTATTAGTGTTCAAAATTCCCAAATTTCGTCCCAAAAAAATTGGTTTTTACAATCAAGGACAAAATAATATTTTGTTCCTAAAATGTTTTACAAATACTGTGCAATTGTAGACGAACAAATTCGCCCCAAAAAACAACTGTCTCAAAATTTCCCAAAAAATAGGGGGTTTTCACAATCAAGGACAAAATAATATTTTGTCCCTAAAAAGGTTTACAAATTCTATGCAATTAAAGACGTAAACATTCGTCCCAAAAAACAAATGTTTCCAAACTACCCAAATTTCGTTCCAAAAAATTGGTTCTCACATTCAAAGACAAAATAATATTTTGTCCCTAAAACGTTTTACAAATTCTATACAATTATAGACGAAAAAATTCATCCCAAAATACAAATGTCTCAAAACTCCCCCATTTGGTCCAAAATTTCATCCTAAAAAATTGTTTTCACTATCAAGAACAAAATAACACTTTGTCCTTAACAAGATTTACAAATTCTATACGATCAAAGACGAAAAAATTCATCCCAAAAAACAAATGTCCGAAAAATCCCCCAACTTAGTCCAAAATTTCGTCTCAAAAAATTGGTTTTCAAAATCAAGGACAAAATTATGCTTTTTCCTTAAAAAGTTTTACAAATTCTTTGCAATTAGAGACGAAAAAATTCGTCCCAAAAAACAAATGTTTTTAGCTACAAAAACTTTCGTCCACAAATAATACATTTCATCCTAAAATCATTTCCCTCCATATTTTTTCACCCTTCCCGGCAAAATCAATGGGTGGCGCAGAGGTAAAGTTAAGTGCTAGCCATTTTGTGACAAAATTATAATTTCGTCCCCAAAAATGACCATTGTAGGACAAAAATGAATTCGTCCCTAAATTTCAAATTTGTTGTAGTGCTTAAACACTTCGATATGAATCCTCACAGAACCCTCACCAAAACCCTTCTCTTTTCCACCTTGACGCACCTTCAAATCGCCAACCGATGACCGCTACACTTTCGCGCAAACTCACTATTTCTCAACCAATTTTTGACAGTTTTAGACACCATAAACCCCTTATGTCGCCACCATTCAAACCTATATCCCTTCTAAACCCTAAATTCCTCTAACACCCCCCCCCCCCCCCTTTTCTCTAGCCGTTTGCTCAATTCTCCAATAGTTTTTAGAATTTTTCCATTGAGTTGATTATGGGAGAGTATCAGAATTGAAAGACTTTAGCAAAAAATGAGGCGTGTTGCCAAGACCCTATCCTCTTGCAGAGGAGGCAAAACCCTAAAACCCTTGTAAAGAATGAAAGATTTTCTCTCCTCTCCCGACGACTTTGAATCATGGTTATAGCTAGTGGCTAAGACAATTCCTATTCAAGCATTCTCATTCAAATGCCCATGAGATTGTCAGATGATATAGTAAGATTTTTCAAGGACTTGAGAGATTGATATTTGGGAGGCAATGAGCCGTCCAATTCTACTCCTTTCAAGCTTATATTCACCATTTCTCCATTTGAGTTATAGTAGATCCCAAACCATTTGCATGCACTGGTGTCTGTAGGATTCCAATTTTTCAATGCATCACTGGGGTTGCTTAAATTGTTCTTCCATGTTAAAAGAGCTTGGCCTTGTTCATCAATAGAAAAAAAAGTAGAAAGGAGAAGATAGTTTATTAACATAACCAAGGTGAACAAGTAGAGAAGAGAAGAGAGTTTCTTGACAGAACCCATGACCTTCATTTACCATTGCAAGTCAATCGTGTTTTGTGACCCTAACCCACTTCTCGATCAGCCATTCATGCGACTGTTTTTGGGTTATTCTTTACTTTTGGGTTGCTTTGCTTTGATTTTTGGAGTTGTTTGGGAGTGATTTTGTAGGAGTTTTTGTTTGGAGTTTGTTTTTTGAATTTAGGGTGATCAAATTGTTGAAAAATCGGCCAATTTCCATTCACCCATCGGTGCCCACCATCTATTTGTGGGCAAAGATAAAACCAACGGGAGACGATGAAGAAGAAGATGGGAGGCTATTTTGATAATAGAACTATTTCCATATGAGTCAAAACTCCGCAATAACTAACGGTGCTAGTTTAAAGGTAGGAATCTTGAATAAATGCAACTAGGGGTTTAACTTGAGATTTCACTAAACCTCGGGTGGGAACATGTCGTTTGCTATATATA
>WYDK02000026.1:571295-581764 GCA_009867345.2 Toxicodendron radicans | reverse complement strand
CGAAGTTTCCTTTTCCCAAGAGCTTGGCACCATCCTCTGCCACCTTCTCTGCTTCCTTGCTGAGCCTGTATCGTTTAGTGAAATCAGGACACAGCCCTTTGAAACAGCGCCTCTTTGCTTTATCTTCATCATCAACGAGCTTTGCTACACGTTCCATGAAATCTTTCACACCTGAAAGCCAGTCATTAACTTCATTATAAACCTCTTCCCCTTGTCTTTCAGCAAGTTTAACATCTTTTTCCACATCTTCTCTTCTACTTCTGAGCTCCTCAGCTTGCTTCTTCGGCTTCTCTATGTAGCTCTGGTATTTGAACACATAGGAAATCTTCTGCGAAACGAATTCATACGCTGTGTCTGTAACTTTCGTTGCAGCTTCGGAAGCAACAGCAGTAGCTACTTCAGCCATCACCTATTTCTGGCAATTTTTTTCTCTGTTTTTTATTGTTTGAAAAAAGAGAACGCTAATGTTTATGAGAAAAACATCAATGAAAAAAAATCTAGCTTTAAGTAAACAACTATAGAAGTATTTATTCTTGAATAAGCAACCAAACAGATAGATCACTACTAGAAACAGTAGGATGACGAAAGATCTAAAACCATAATAATGCGAGTTATATATTTTGGATAGTGTGATTGCAAAATAACATAAATTAATATTATTGAATACAGGAGAAAGAAGCCCAAAAAAGAAAAAAAAGAACTGTAAGAATAAAACAGAGTAATGAATGAAAAGGGTTATAAAAGTTTAGAGCTAGTTGAGAATAACGCTGGATAGAATTTTTTTTTCGTTTTTGTTTCAGTTTTTGAGGATAGTTATGGATATAGAATGTACAGCAAAGCTAATAAAATGACAGAAAATTAATAATATTGAAAAAAAAAAATTAATTAAGTGGGTATAGAAGTTTAGAGGAAGGGAACCTGGATCACTATCCCTCTGAGAGTTGTGTTGAATTAGCAGAGTGCTGTGACTGCTTTTGTTGTGGGTGAGTAAGAACCAACAAAGATTGAAAAGTGTTTAATCAAATGAAGAAGAAAGAGTATTTCAATCAACAGTCAAGTCCTTTATATTATTATAATCACATTAAATTAATACAAGTTGAAAAAACAATGACTTGTAAATTAATTAAGTTAATTATATCCTCAAGGATAAAATTAACATCTTGAATTAATTAGGAAACTCTTCTTTGTAACGTGACTTCACGGCTTCACCCAACAAATGTCTTGGTGCATGGGATGAGAAAATGCAGTAACCTAAACCATAAATAATACTGACAACCTTTGTATTAATAAATAAATGAATTATTATAATATATATATAAATCAACCTGTTGTGTGAGTTTTTTCCACTATGAGTTTGTCAATTAGCAGTTGACATGTGGCAGTCCGATTTGGGCAAGCTCGTCAAGATGGTGTGTTTGATAATGTCGAGCATAAAGGGTCTGCTCGCCCAGATGCAACCTGATTCCATGAAAAACCTGACTGATTCAGAGGCTGCCTCAAAATACAGTTAGCATGCAGATAAGCATTATCCCCGAAAGAATTAGAATAAAATATAATTCGAATCTGATTTGATCTCAATCCCCCGAATCACGGGATAATTTCCTTTCAAAACCATTATCCCAAATTTGACGGGTTACTATATGTAGATTGAATGTATAAATACCCAGATTCTTTTCGGAGAAAGGGATTAGAGTTTTAAGAGAGCAATAGTATAACAGCGAATGTAGGCATTGAATCTATAAGCCTAACCATTTTAAAAAATGTCTTTGCCATTGCATCTATTTCATTCATTCTTACTTGCTGATTATCCATAATCAAGCCCACATATGTTCCGATTTCGTCTATGTCAATCGGATCTCTCTAGTTGGTACAAATTTTCGTATCAACATTTTGGCTCTAGAAGGAGGGCTTGAGTCAAACAGCAAACTGTTTCAGTTTAAGGCAATTTAACAAGCATAGATGGCACGTACCAGAACATAAAAAGATGTCAACGAAAACAGTGACAATGTTGACGCTATTCAAAAGGAAGGCCATAGGTGCCTCCCACCAGTGCAGCCTCAGCCAATCGCTGAAACTCTTGGGGCAGAAACTTCCAACCCAAAACATGGTTAGTTAAGTGATATGATCAAATTTCTGACAAATGTCATACAGGTTATGTAGCAAGACATGGCGGGCATGAGAAGAGCCCAGACAAGCGACCTTGATAGGCATGTCTTTGTAGAGCCAACCTCGACTAGGGGAAGCAACCCGCGAATCGATTGCTCAGATTCGTCTTCGCTTGGGGATACACTTTAACCTCAACGAGGGCCTGCCCATTTCAATAGAAGCTAGGAACCTTGCAATTCTGCTAACCAAGGGAAGCGACCTGGAAAACAAATCATTGGCGAGAAGAAGCCATCCATGAATGCTCGACCAAAACAACGAGATGCTCATAATATGCGTACTAGTTTTAACCCATGCTCAAGGCAAGCCTGCCCATCAGGCCATAATAACAACTTTTGATGCTCTGGTTTTAACTGACATCGCGAGCAGAATAGTACAATAGTACTTACTATCCCAGCTATCAGGCTACTGAATCATGCACAAGCGTACACAATCCGCTGATACGAATGGTTGATCTTCACTCTCATTAATTTGATCGAATAGAGAGCTAGTAGGGCTCGGACTCAAAACCTTGCTGCAAATAAGCTAGATCAGATGCAGAGAATGCTAGAAGACCTAAGAGCCCACTAGGTAAATTAGGTGAAAACTGTTGTAAGCTCTCCATTTTCTAAAGAAATCTGTCAGGCGCCACTCTCTTTGGGGTTTAGAGCACTAGAAATGAAGTATGATGGAAACGAGGAGCCGAGAGAATTTCTTGATGCATTCAATGACTTCACGAAGTTGCATTAAGTCTCTGACTTGGCAAAATGTCGGTGTTTTTCTGTGACACTAGTAGGAAATGCCAAGAAGTGGTACAAAAGGTTAGAAGTGGGCTCCAACAATTCTTGGTAGTAGTTTGCTTCATTGTATCTCTAGCAATTCCAGGCAAGGTTACAATTTGCCATGTCGTTCAGTTATCTGAGCAATATACGACATGAGAAAGTCGAGTCTTTGACTTTATATTTAAAAAAATTTCAAAGCAGGCAAACAAAGGTAACAAATGCTCCTGAAGAGTTAATTCAGACATTGTTGATTGTCGGAATCAGGCTGCAAACAGAATTATGGAAAAAATTACAGATAGAGGATCATGTGAGCTTGGTCTAGTTCTATCAGATGGTTGCAAAGCACCAGCGAGTGGAAAGCTTGTCAGCAGCTTTGACAGGAGGTCTCTTAGGGAGTGTCCTTGAACAACGACAAGATCGCTCTATGGATAAAAAGATGGGTCAAGATCGAGGAGATCAGTTTCATTTTCAAAAGAAACTGAGGGTAGAGTTCAACAGAGAGAGAACCCATTGCCCATTTTGCAGAGTATACGCCGCTTGTCGCCTCGCTGTCAAGGATCTATAAGGTGTCCAGTGAGCTGAAGAAGGTCCCCCAACCAGAAAAAATGAAAGCGTTGGCATTTAAAAGGGACCCAAAAAAGTATTGCTGATTTCACAGAGAAATCGGGCACAATACAGATGAGTGTCAAAATCTTAAAGATGCCATTGAAGATTTGATTCAGAGGGGACATCTAAAGGATTTTGTAGAGAAGAATCAAACTCACGAGAGACAGGACAATTAGAATAAGTAGCAAACCCTGCCACCGCCACTGCCACCGCCACCGCCACCAACAATCAGTTGGTGAAAATGATTTATGGCGAACCCAATCCTATAGGGAATACAAGGCATGCTCACGATAGGTATGCCCACGAAGCCCAAACAGATTTGGTTCCAAGAGTAATAACTGTGGAAATAAGGTCACAAAAAAGGCCTATGGCGGACAACGAAGTGATAGGATTCACCAAGGAAGAATGCGAGTAGTATTTTCGATACACTCAAGATGTTATAGTTTTTAGCGTCATGATCGGGAATAGCCAAGTGCTCCGCCTGATGATAGATAATGGGAGCACTGTCAATATTTTGTTCATTGGGGCATTCCATGAGATGCGATGCACCGAACGTAACTTAAAGTCGTGCTCGATGCCCATTTATGATTTCACTCGGGATAGCTTGCTCCTTAAGGGAACGATCGAGCTTCCAATAATAGTAGGAGAAAGGAAGTGCACAAGGACAGTGATGGAAGAATTTTTTGTGGTTGACTGCCCGACAAGTTATAATGCAGTATTGGGCATGCCCTTTTTGGATGATTTGGATGTTGTTGATTCAATTCATTGCCGAGCAATCCAATTCCCAACTCCGAATGGAATTGAAGTGGCTAGAAGCTCGTCCGTAGAAGTTAGAGAATGTTACAATAATGCAATAGCAGCGGCAACCAAATGGCCAATCCAAAGAACAATAGTGATTACCGAAACTAGCTCGTATCCTGGGCCAGTCGAGGATACAATTGATCCCTGACTTCACAAGGAAGACCCCGCGGTGGGGCCTATTGAAGACTTGCGAGAAATCTCAGAAAAGGAAGCGGACCTGACTTGAGTGTTAAGAATTGGGAGTAGTATAAACAGCGAGCTGGAGGGTTGATTGGTCCAGTACCTGAGGAAAAATCTGGATGTGTTCACCCTGGTTCATACAGACATGGTGGGTATTAGCCCCAAAATTATGAGCCACAGGTTGAATCTCTATCCTGAAGCCAAGCCAATCAGGCAGAAAATAAGATCGATGGATTCAGAGCGATCTCAAGCGCTCAAGGATGAGGTTAATAAACTACTAAACATCAATTTCATCAGGGAAGTGAAGTACCCGGATTGGCTCCTAGTGAAGAAGTCGAATGACAAGTTGCGAACTTGCTTCAACTTCACTGATTTAAATAAAGCCTACCCGAAGGATAATTTCCCGTTGCCTCAGATAGATCAATTAGTAGATGCAACGGCCGGGCACGCTCTATTGAGCTTCATGGATGCATACTGGGGATACAATCAAATCCTGATATATCAGCCCGACGAGAAAAACACCTCTTTTATAACTGATCAAGGGATTTATTGCTACAGAATGATGTCATTCAAGTTGAAGAATGCTGGGGCAACTTACCAACGGTTAGTTAACAAGATGTTTGCCGAGCAGATCGACAAAACTATAGAGGCGTATGTCGATGATATGCTCATTAAGTCAAAAGCCGTAGAAGACCACATCAAACACCTGAGTGAGACGTTTGGGATTTTAAGAAAATATCAGATGCGGTTGAACCTGTTGAAGTGTGCCTTTTGAGTCAGTTCGAGGAAATTCCTTGGGTTCATGGTAAACCAGTAGGGTGTTGAGGCTAACCCCGACAAAATCCAAGCTCTACTAAACATGCAGAGTCCGACGAAGACAAAGCAGGTTCAAGTCTAACAGGGCGAGTGGCTGCCCTCAACCGGTTTGTTTCCAAGGCCACAGACAGATGTTTACCTTTCTTCAAAATTTTGAAAGGAAATAAGGAGTTTGAATGGATCGAGGAGTGTGAGAAGACATTCCAAGAATTAAAGATACAACTTGGTTAGCCTTTATTACTATCGAAGCCTATTTTTGGAGAGTCTCTTCTCATTTATCTGTCAGTATCTTTTTTTTGCCGTAAGTGCAACATTGATATGAGAAGAGGCAGGGGTTCAATGGCCAATCTATTATGTAAGTAAAAGGTGGGTCGACGCTGAAACAAGATATTGAAAATAGAGAAGCTGGTTCTAGCTTGGCGTCAAGGAAGTTGCGACCTTACTTCCAAGCTCACATTGTACATGTTTTGACAAACTTTCCCCTCCGGAAAGTATTGCAAAAGCCCAAAATATCGGGCAGGTTGATTTAGTGGGCTTTGGAGTTGAGTCAACACGACATCAAATACTTCCCGAGAACTTGGATAAAAGGCCAGACACTCACTGATTTTATCTCTGAGTTCTCATATCAATCCGGGGAAGAATCGAGCTCTATAGAACCAGGTAGTAAGGTCGAAATTGTCTTAGAAGTGAAAAAGATGGAAACACTAAGGCAATGGGTTTTATATGTGGACGACTCGTCCAATGAGAATGGAGCCGGAGTTGGTTTGATATTAAAGAGTTCGGAAGGAGGATTCATTCTGGCTGTAGTCAAATTTGGTTTCGTAGCCTCAAATATTGAAACAAAGTATAAGGTTGTATTGTCAGGAATTGGTCTTGCCAAAGAAATAGGGGCGGAGTCGATCAAGTTATTCAGCAACTCCCAGCTTGTAGTCCATTAGATTTTCGGAGAATATCAAGTTAAGGAAGATAGAATGGTACAAAATCTTTAGAAAGTGAAAGCTTAATTGAGATCCTTCAAGAACTATATTGTGTAGCAAATCCCAAGGGAACAGAATTCAGTGGCTGATGCTCTAGCACGTTTGGCTTCATTAATAAGTAAAGAAAAAGTGAATTCCATCCCAGTAAAGTTACTTCAGAAGTCAAATATAAGCTCGTTTGAGGGAGGGATAATGATAACATCCCAAGCCTACAGTTGGATAGACCTCATAGTCGCCTATTTAAAAAATGGGGAGTTGCCAGAGGATAAGAATGATGCTAGAACTCTACGGGCAAAATCAGCTCGCTATACCTTGGTCAATGAGGTACTGTATAAGCGAGGTTACGATGTCCTGATGCTTTGATGTGTAAATAAAGACGAGGCATAATACATTATCCGAGAAATCCATGAGGGAATTTATGGAAATCATTTTGGAGGGCAATCCCTAGCGTACAAAGTACTTTTCCAAGGGTATTATTGGCCGACAGTTCATGAAGAAGTAGTAGAATTTGTTAAAAAATGCGACAAGTGTCAGAGTTTCTTTGATATTCTGCGAGCTCCACCCCAAGAACTTAAGATGCTAACCAGCCCATGACCTTTCGCAGTTTGGGGTATCGATTTGATAGGCCCGCTACCACAAGGGAAAGACAGCGTGGTTATTGTGGATTATTTCACCAAGTTGGCAGAAGCCAAACCTTTAGCGATAGTAACATCGGGCAAGATGAAGGATTTCGTTTATAAAAACATCATCTGTAGGTTCGGACTCCCTCATACTATCATCACAAATAATGGAAAACAATTCGATAGTGGCGAGTTCATTACATTTTGTGAGGGGTTTGGGATAAAGAAGAGTTTTGCACTTGATTTGCCCAAATTTTTGTGGTCTTATAGGACCATAGCTAGAACCTCGACAGGTGAAACCCTATTCTCACTTTCCAATGGCTGTGAGGCAATGGCATCAGTCGAAGTTGGGGTAAAGACATTCAGGCCATAAGTTTTTTGATGAAGAACTAAATGACTCTTTGATTAGGATAAGACTCGATTTGATTGATGAGCACAAAATGAAGTCACAAATGAGGCTCACTTCCAATCAACAACAAGCAAAGAAGTACTTCGACTCAAAAGTAAGAAATCAAGACTTTGAGAAGCAAGATCTTTTCCTGAGGAAAAAAAAAATACCTACAACGAAAGAGTCGAGCTGAGGGGGCACTCGGGCCAAAATGGGAAAGACCCTTCAGAATTTCAGAGAATAGGTATTAACCACGTCAAAGGTCGAGATCAAGGGTTTGAAGCCTGTTACCCGAAGATCAGTACCTCAAAAATAAATTGAGAAAAACATGCCAAAAGGAAGTCAATTAAACTTAAGCGATAAAGACTCGAGGCGAGTACATAACTTAAACTCGAAGTCATTGCAAGTTAAAAGACTCCATTTGATATTTGGAAAACTTGTAAACATATCATGGAAAATATTGACTCAAGTAAATCCAGGGGAAAAGAAGTCCGACTTCGTGAAAGAAAATACAGCAATTCCAAGATAAAGAAAAACAACTTCATTGATTAAAAAGTCTTACAAAAAAAAAAAAAGTGAATAACAACAAAATAAAGTGATATGTTTTTGGGTGGATCAACATTGTCGGGCTCGATGGTAGTCTCATCAGCGAGCTCAACAGCATCATCTTTGGCTGACTCATGAGGATTTGTTAGATCCGTCAAGTTAGCAATCTTTGTTTGGGTGGTGGCATCTGTAGCATCAATTGTAGACTCGTATGATTCTTCAACATTGTCATCGTCACCATCATCCTCATTTGGATAAACAATTACCCCACCAGCTGCCTCAGTTAGGAGCTTGATACTTCAGTCTGGTACACTTGAGGAAGGAAGGAAAAGTCAGCATTGAGAGTTTTCTTCTGCATGAGAGTAACCAGGTTGACCGAGGTCTCCCAAGATTGGCCCTCGCCATCCTTCTTTGCCCTCTTCGCCTCGCCTTTGTAAAATGCAGCCTTACCTTTCGCTTTGTCGAGGTATTTTTTGACAACTTGCAATCTTCATTCATAGTCAGAAGGTTGTTTCAACAGCTCCACTTTCTCATTCTTAGCAGTAGAAAGGTCATTGGCGAACTTGACGTTGGCCTCCCTTAGCTAGTCCCACTCAGCGAAGATTTTGATTTTTTAAACAATAAGAGTTTTTCTAGGAACTCCCTCTCTTTAACAGCGTTATCTTTTTGAGCTAATTTGAGCCCCGATAGCTAGTTTTTCCAGAGTTTTCTCCATCGCTTTATCTCTGTCATCGTGAGCAGACTCAGTGGCGACATTGGTAATCTTCATAATCTCGTAGTTGTCTTGGTAAAATACATGTATCATCGTGCAAGCCTGGAAATAAAAGAAAGTATTATAAGGTGAAATGAAGAAAATGGAATAAATAAACAGGGGTGAGCATAAATTTTACCCTCGCCATTGTGCTGATCATACTTCACAAGCGTTTATGAGAAAGAATAGCCTTGAATTCCTGAAAGAAATCTCCAGGAACCTAATCTAAAGCACTGAACGTCCCGGTAGCAATCCTCTCAGGCAGTTGGAGGATCTGGACTTCTAAATCCATAAGCTCTTTATTGTCACCTTCACGGTTGGGCAAGCTTATACCTGCTTGCATATTCAATAGTGTGCGAGGCATTAGGTTTTTTTCCCTTTGGCGAGATCTTTTTCTGGCAACCTTGATCTTGCCATCAGTTTTTTCGAGCTTTGGTCTGGGTGAGTTTTCCCTGGACTTCTCTTTATTAAAATTCCCGTCGCTACAGGACGATCAGTTGGCCCTTTCGTTGGCTTCTTCGAGCTCGGGCCTTCAGCGAGCTCCCCTGTTATCCTTTTTTGCTTGGTTGACTAATAGGGGCGGACACTTTTGGTGTCGCAGTGGGAGAAGCGGATGGAACAGACTTGGGGGCAATTTTGATGCCTTGCCCAGAAGGCTCGTCTTGTTTCTTAGGTTTTTTCCTAGTGTACCCGCATGGTCTTTTGGCCAGCTGCATTTTTTGCGAGATAAAAAAGTTAGTCTGATTGATAAACTCTGAAGGAAAAGAATACAAAATAGGTAAAAGTCGCGGTTAGTTGAAAACAAACAAAAAAAGGGTTAGTAAAAAGAGGAAGAAAAGATAAAAGAAGAAATCGGGGTGAAATTACATACAAGCTTCCATCCTAAAAGTGTCGTCACTTCCACTATTAGCGAAAAAAAAATCAGAATCCCAGTCCTTAATCTTGTTGGGATTCTGACTAGACCGTTGAAAGCTTTCCTCTCGGTCTTGGAGAGAGAGAAAGTATTGTCTTGACCCTTCTTTATTCTGTACAGAAAGGTGAGCTTGTCAACAAATAGCTCGCCTATGAAACTAGCCCTAAAAGCTATGTACAATATTACTACTATTATTATGTAAGATTTTGCTCTCAGGTGGAGAGGGGGCAAGGCTAAAAAACTCTAAAACATCAAAGATGAAGCACTACTAGAAAAACAAAGTTTACCGATGGATTTTCCTGTCGGTAAACAGACAAAATCCGTCGGTAATCATGTTTACCGACAGAATGGGAACGGAAAAAACTATGTCGGTATATGGCTCGTCATTAAGTTATTAACGCCGGATTATAATATCCGTCATTAACACGTGAAAGGGTTGCAGTAAAGACGACTTCTTAGCGGTGGATTAGCAACAGAAATTTCCGTCGCTAATCCGCCGGTAAATAAATTATAATATTTTTTTTGGGTATTTAATTTTTTAATTAAAATTTTTTTTTGTTATAATTATTTATTTAGGAAAAAAATAATTTAATTGAATGGAAAAAATGTATAAATAAATATAAAAAAAATGTAAATACACAAATGTACAATAAAAAAATTCAATCATAGGAAACATCGTTTAAGTACAAAATAAAAATAGAGTACTGAAAAGGTTGTCGGAGTCCTGCCTCCACAGGTTCTTGCTCTACCTCTACTGCTCCTGCAACCGGTCCTCCCGTCGGACCTGCCACCGTGGGATGTCGTCCCCTCACTGGATCCATCAATGCCATTACCCCAAGCCATATCTACATATATTGCATCATAAATAAAAATAATAAAGTAAATTACACTAACAAATAACATATATTGAATATATAATAATAAAGTTAATTACATTAATAAATAAC
>WYDK02000026.1:523794-538768 GCA_009867345.2 Toxicodendron radicans | reverse complement strand
TCCAGCTCCACTACTGTTAGTTTTTTCCATGAAAACTAACTTTTGTTTTGACCGGTTTGGCTTATGCAATGACCAAAATCAAATACTACTTAAATTAAGTTTTTTTTAAAATTAAGAAATTTAACTTAACATTTCGAAAAAAATTAAATTAACATCAAAAAGAAAAAAGAAAAATTAAGAAATTTTATTAAAAAAAAAATTATAAAACACCTCCGAAAAAATAATTTATGAAATTTTTTGAACTTGGTTGGTTTTCAATTAATTTTTCTAGAATTTTTTTAATGATTTTTCCTTCTTAAATTTTTTTACGGCTTTAATATAATTTTACGCTTTTTGGGTATTTTTTAGAGTTAACGATTTTTGCCACCCTAATAATGGTTTAATGACACTTTTCCACCCACAAACTTTTAAAATATCACTTTACTACCTAAATTTATATTCCAACAATGAACAGAGAGCAAACTCGGTCCAGGCTGTTGAGAGCTTTTGAAGAAATGAGGCTGATGAGTCTTTTGGTGGTGGAAGGTTAGATTTTGGTGGTTGAGATTGATCGGAATTTGACTTGGAAAGGGTGATTTAGCAAACTCTAATCACTCGATTGCGGGTGATTAGCGAGGTAGAATAAAATAGAGTTTGAGGGGTTTTGGTTAGTGATGATAGAGAAAGAGAATGGTGGTGGTGTGGGGTCGTAACGATGCCGGAATCCGAAACACAATTGAAATTTGAATAACAAAGTGGTATTTTAAAAGTTTGTGGTGGGAAAATGTCATTAAACCATTATTTGGGTGGGAAAAAGTCGTTTACTCTACTGAGTAGGAATTTTTTTTTAAGGATAATTCTTCATTTTTAAAAAGTTTCATTTTAAGAGTAACAATGTCATTTAATGGTGAAGAAAAAAACTAACAATAAAGGAGGTGGTTGTGTAAAATACGTTTTGGGGGGGTTGGGGGTATGTGTGAATTAATATTGACTTTTATATGTTATGTAGAAGTGAGATTAAGAAATCAAGAAAATGGAAGCAATTAAGAGTAGTTAATAAACATATTATTATAAGCTAATTTTGCTTCAAATTGAAGAGATCACTTGAATTGAACATTGAAGAGATTATGAATGGTGTGGTACAACTAAAATAGATTTAAATAGCTTACAATGACATCTAACTTGTTATTAAATTTTTCTATTAGGAAAGATAGATACATTAATGAAAAAAAATATATAGTTGCAAATCTAAGATATCGATTTATATTTAATGAACGGTTTTAACGTGTGATCTTAAACGCACATGTTAAAATCACAAAATTAAAATGTTTTTATTCTAGACTATTTTTTTATTCTAATTAACTTAAAAATAGTTTTTTTTTTTAATGTTAATGTTATGTAGGTAGCCATAACAAAACTTACCTCTCTAAGTATAAAATTAGAAACTTGAATTAAATGAAATAGGGTGAGGCATCCAAAGGAAAATATTAATTTATGTGAAAAGTAAGAATTTGTTGATCAAGATTATCTAAAAATTCACTAAATTTATGTTCATCTTATTAATATAGGTTTATCTACAATTAGTTTGAATATATTTATCATAATTTATTTTCGTATGTTTATCTTTAAATTGAATTTTGTACTTATGAGTAGGATTGCATAGCAAATTCTTAAGAAATGAAGAGGAAAAAAATAGTAGAAATAAAATTGCAATTGATATTTTAATTTTAATATTAACTATAAAAAAAATTTAAAAAAAAAATCAATAATTTTGCCTATTTTCATAAGCCAAACTTTAGGGCAAAATAATATAAAAAATTATGAGATGGGGTTGAATTGGGTGCTATTTATTTAACTAGAGATGTGATCTTTACAATATTCTTTGTGCCATTGAACTTTTTTATTCACACTATTATAAGTAATTTAACTTAAAAGTTGTTTGTCTTTGGGCTTAAGTATAAATAAACAAATAAATAAATATATTAGAGATCTAAAATAATCTTATTTAGCATGTGAAAAAAAGTCTAAAGATATCTTGAACCCATTGACAAGTTAGCAGTGCCTTTTTGGGACCATAGCCTTGGATTGCAAGAGGATAAGATAAGCTAGGACAGGTGTAATTTATTATTATCATTATTTTCTTGTACAAAATTAATTAAATAAGTTCACTTATACTATTTTAGGTTTTGTTATTTATTTTATTCTATTTTTTTTAATAATTTTATTTATATATAGGATTTATAAATTTTGATGGGAACCTTATTTATGCTGGGAAATACTTACATATAAGACCTTTTGTCATGTCGTTTTGTTGATATAATAAAACTGTTCAATACGTGTTCTAATTATAAGAATCATCTATCATGATTATTATTGATGAATGAAACATAATAATGATTTCATGAAAGAAAATTTTAGAAATTTTTATTTGATAATCTCACCACGTTAACAGAGTGAGAAGACAAGTTTGTCTTATATAAAATTTTCTCAGTTGTACTTCAATTCACCTTACCTTTCTTGCAAGAAACAAACAACCAATTAATGGATTTTTTTTCAAACAAGTTGAGGGTAGAAACAACTTAAATAGATGCCTTTTCTTTGCAGGAGATGTTACCTCAATTTACTCTGACCTGTAAGGAGAACTGGGAGAATTTGATGATCCTAATAAATGAAGAAGGGGTGAGTTAGATATGTGTGGCCTCACATTGTGTACTTAACTATAGATGTAATTTTTTAGACTGCATTTGGCAGTAAATATGAAGCTCGGAGGAAAATATTCGAACTCACAATGGAACAAATTCATTGCGAGTTCGAATAAGAGAATTGTGAAACGTCAATATGAAAACCTACCACTTTTTACAAGCATTCCTACACAACTATAAGCATAATAGTAATAATACTGATATCACAAATTCTATATCTTGCATAGAATTATCTTTAGCTCCAAACTGTGCTTTTAGAGTCAAGTTGCGGATAGGAACATGGACATAGGTCGAAAAAAGCTCCAAATTCTATCCTATGTAACCACCCCTGAGTAGTCGGGTGGAGCGATAGAGACTCTTGGGTTGTATTAAAGAATAAAATAATACAATCAAGGGGCATAACTCCCAACCAACCATAAAAAAATTGGGCAGAGGCAAGAGAAAGCCCAACAGCAAAAAAAAAACAAGAACACAAGGATGAGAATCCTCACAAGAAGTAGACAACAAAAGCCAGAGCCAAAAACTATACAAGACCAAAGCCAGAAACCAACGGACGATTCTATTATTGTTAATGAAGGCTAGCTAGAAGGAATTAATATTACATTTATAAATAAATAAATAAATCAATATTAAAATCAATATTTAGATGGATAATTATTTTTAATTTTCTTGATGGGTATTCATTTTATTCGATCTTTTATGTTTAGAAAACTCAAGTGTCCTTAATTAAATCTGGAAAAATTATTTTATCCGTTTATTCATCTTGATTTAAAGGTTCATACATAAGTCTATACTCAAAATCAACTTTATCTTTATCGTTGCAGTAAATTAAAATTTTGAGTTAAAAGATTTCGACCTAATTAGATGATGTATCAAGGAATTAATTGAAATTTTGCACCTTAATTTTATAATTCATTAATATTTTCATGAACTCAATGCAATTTTTAGTTAATAGTTTTTCTCACAAGAATTCTTTCTCCAATATTTTTACTTTCTCTCACTTTCTACGACGGAGCCACGATTTTGATTCAGTGGGGGCAAATTAAAAAAATAAATAAATAAATTAAAGATTAAAAGTACAAAAAATTGGCCATAAAATTTAAACTTGAGGCACCAATTAATCCTTCTATTTTGAATAGATAAAGAATTTTGTTTTTATTGATGCACTCTATATTCAATCATGAGAGAGAAAATAAAAATTCAAAGCTTAAAATATATTGTAGGTTGAAGAAAAAAAAAACACAAAACATAGAAAAATGGGTGGCACAAAGACTTAAAACTACTTTTATAGAAGAAAGGGGGCTTTTTTACAAATACAAACTATAAGGGGATTAACTGAATTTTCCAATGTCATGCCCCCACTCAGCCCTTAGTGGCTCCATCCCTGCTCACTTTCCCACTAAACAAACAGCTCTAAACAAATATCTCGTCTTAATTTATCCAATAATTTGCAATGATTCTATATGATCATATCCAGAAAAAAAGGAGCATTTGATTAATTGTAATCCTGTAAAGTTTACTTAAATCAAACATATTTCAGAACTCCACAAGAAGCACCAAGTTAATGATGAAAAATATGGAAACCATCAGGTCAAATCTTGAATTTGTAGCATCACTAAACCAATTATCCAGATATCATACAAGCCTGAATAACCCATCAAAATTTTACAAACAGAAAGATCGACAACCAATCAAGAAGGGAACAAAGAATACAACTTGTAGTGGAAGTAGTAAAATTTATCGAATGCTCTGCTTCCCGCTAGTCGGAAGTAATGAATTTAAAATGAATTGGATAAATGGATATATGAATTTTCTTTTCTGCATTGATGAGGGCTGCAGAAATGGAGAACTCACCTGTAGTATGAATTGTCGAAAATGTTGTAGATCCAGCAGACTTTCTTCAAATCAAAGCTGCAGAACATGTGGTATTGTGTCGGAAGCCACCACTTTTACAACACGTTGAGGGAATGGTACATAACTCACAAGGCGCTGGATAATTGCATCCAATCATAATATATAAATCAGCTTCTGGTGAAACGTTCAATATAGCAAACTATTTACGTAGCTGCATGCTGATGAGTATCCCGCTTCTCCTCTGCTCTGTGTCGAAACAGCTTAGCTATGGTTCTCCTCTCACAATCCTGCAATGCATGGAAGCAAAAATCTGTAAATCTAAAATTCAAATTTCCTTTCCTCTTTTCAAATATTCCACAAGAAGAAAACTCTTAACAGGTTGTCAAATTCAAGTATTTCACCGAATTGATTGCCACTCGTTTAAACAGAGATGAATTTCAATTAGACTCTATACCTTGAACATATTAAGATAAAACATTTTGCCAGGATTTGTTCTTCGCAATTTCTGGTATGTATAAGCAAAGCTTAGCTGATCGCGAGGAGTAAACCGATCAACCTCATTGAACCAAAGACAGGAGAACAAATTTGACATCGGAGTGTGTGCTCTTACAATGAAAGATCCCTCAGGAACATCTGCCGACAGCAAAAAGTATATCTCCAGATTAAAAATAATAATAATAAAAAAGGAAAAAAAAAGGGGGAAAAAACAACATTGCTGTAAAGAGGGGTTGCAAGATTCAAGCTTGCTACAACTTGGTCAAGCAAGAGTATCGCTACACATATATGTATATGGTTGAACAAGATCATACTGCTAGGAAGAAGCTTGTTAGGATCTGAGGCATCGAATCTTTTCAACCCATCATCCTGGTAGAACGCAAATTGTTCGTCAATGATTGTATGATTATACTTGTTCAACTTCTTATTTTGTGTGACTTCTTCCCATACACAATGCCGATCATAGTGATTAGAAATGGCATACTCGTAACCTTTTCGCCACAAGAAATATTCCAAGATGAGTAAAGGGTCAAGTTGAAGACGTAATTTGCTATCCAGCCAAATCGAATATCTGAGGAAATTTCATATGCTGAAAGTTAGAAAAAAACAGACTGAACTTTCACACGCAATAACCTCCTAATTGGCAGGAATGTAATCCCATGAAAAAGTCATATCATAAGCTGCATAATGCATTAAGAAAATGCGCCTCCATATAAACATCACTCAGAAAATAAAAGTGTTTGATGATTGTAGTTAATGACAAATTGCTACATGACACTTGCAGTGACAAAATGATTAAACAAGCAAAGTATTATGTTGTTTTCCCACTTTCCTACTTTCTTTTTAGCCCTTCATTCTGTAGGGGATTACATCATTCTACTTTAACAAAATCCATAAATCAGGTATCTTCAACCCGCTCTCACTTTGTTTGGTTAATGACTGTTGAGAAGACCTGAATATGCTAATACCTAACTGAAACTGATATTTGATAGTTAACATTAATTGTACAGCAGTATGGTTCAAAGACCTGAAATATTTGGCATAAGCAAGTAGTTTGCCAACCAAAATTTCATTAATTACATTAACAACAGCTAGCAAGACGTGTGCAACTTAGTCTTGTCTACCTACTAAATGTGTCCAAAGTCCCCAGATACCAAGGTATATATGGATTTAAAACAAATACTAAATTCTCAAATGTAACTAACCATTTGACCATTAGCTTAAGCTAATATATTAAACCCAAAAATAGCATTTAAGCTCTAATACACTGCTTAATAAAAGGAATCGTGATCAAACACAAACACAAAATATTATAACCTAATCATGCAATACGTTGATTTGAACACAAGACCACCAGGACAACTTATCTTTAACAAGTTGACAAATAAACTTTAGCTAATAAATAAGGCCCCAACAATAATATTTAAGCTCTAATTGTAAGAGTATTCACTATTCAAATTATCACTAGGAACTCTTGGGTTCGAGCCATACAAATTTGTTTCCATCACCTTGAGTTTTTTATTCTTTGTGGACAATAGGTCCACAACTACATCTTCTCATCTTTTTACTAGATAAAAGTTTACAGCTTATTAACAATAAAAAATATAAAATATAAAAAAATAAAAATAAGCCTATAGTGATACTTCCCCATAAACCTACTCACTTTGTATAGTGAGAAAACAAATAAATTTTGTCACAAGGAAAAAGAAATACACTACCAAAATAAATGCAGCCATTTCTAACTGATTAACAACAATATAATATAAGCAATTTCATATCCTGCTTATTCTAATTCTCACCTTGCAGAAGGAAATAGTCGATGTGACAACAGTTTTGGTATTTTTCCCACTCTACGCATATCAGTATAAGGAAGATTCTGCACAACAACTATCTTCCATAAACCAATAAATCCTGTTCTATCTGGTATCTGACCTTCTGAAATAAGTGTTTGCAAAGTCAGCGCATCCATGAACATAACAAAGCAGACATTTTTCCTTGACAAACGAGTGACCTGCAAAGAAGTGAAAACTCATTGAGACCCTATCTACATTTTAAATCACATTAGATAAACATAATAAATGTAAATTGGCATTCAAAATGACCACATACACTCGACTCTCAAGACCATTCAAATGCAAAAAGCAGCAAAAGCACTTAAACTAGGCATTATGATTGATATCTAGAAAATAATCAGGTGAAAAATAAAGTCCAACCAGCAATGTACAAGTTGAATCTCAAATCAACAGCTTAATCGTTGAGTAAACAAATAAGGTAGTGGAGACTTCTGAAGTTTCATTCAAAATCCGGACAGGTGACATTTCAATTATGGATTTAAGTGAAATTCGAGACATCCACACCAGAGAATCCCAATAATATATGATACAATTATTTCAGTTCTTCTCAGTTTACTGGCTCTCGTTTTTCCATTACACCTGCTCTCCTCTCCCTGCACCAGCCACAATTTCTTCATTTGAGAGAACTTCACTTTATGATGAAAGAAACTGCCTCCAAATCCCACATAACCTCACCCATAGTATACTGTCAGCACCATCTTCTTGCAAACAATCCTCCATTGTCTAATCAAATTTTCTCAATGAGTTTGGACTGATATAACCCATTAAGAAAGGATTTATTACCAATTCAACTAGACTTTAGAAACTGTGATAACATGCAATTGATCAAGAGGAACCAACTTTACAGGAAAAAGTCAATAACTTCGAAAAAATGGTTAATGTCAAACAAGACCTCCTGCTGATTTTTTGTAGAGGTAGTGAAACCTCTTGCTGCACTGATACATATTTCAAGCCTAAACTTTGCATTCAGGATTTCACTAATGACTATCATCTCAGACACTTCATCACAAAATACTTAATTAAGGAAACAAGATGGGCACTCGACCGATGACCTCACAGTTATTTCACGCCATTTCCTATAATTCCTTTATGAACATTTCAAAATAAGGCAAATGGAGGAACAATTGACAGTTCCCTAAGTCAAATATTTTTTTTTTAAGAATAGAAATGATACACTAATAGATAGAAGCTCAGTTAAAATCAAGTTATGAGAAAGTCGTCAATGTTGTCTTACAAATTAAAATGCATTATGTACATAGAACAGGCATTATGTTATACAAAACACAACATGTGAAATACAGATTCCTATACTCAGTAAGCATGCAATTGGTGCTAGATGGGATTCAAATACAAATAATTATATTGTATATCCATCTATAACCAAAATCATTCATCCATACGAGCTCTTAGATAATGTGAATAACAACTCAGTCAAAGCAGTTTCAATGTGCTCATAATAACATTACAAGATGATTTTATAGAAAGTAAAAACAGTTTGTGCATAATTTATAAGAATTTGTTATAAAAGCATCTAATTAATGATTCACATAAAACTATGAAAGATATGAATAAAATTTTTCATAACACAAGTCCAATCAACAAAATAAAAAATAATCCACGTTATTGTCATAAACCCATAATCCAAAAGTTGTACAAATTTTGATATTTTTTATACCTTTTTTGTTCTCAGAAAAAATATTGCTCGGAATAAAGCAGTGCAAATAGAAAGAAAAAGCATGTCTTTTCATACCATTTTACCAGCAGGTACCCTCAAGCGATCTGAATTTCCAAAAATGCATGAGACAACAGCAATGTGGCATTTACTAATATAATTTGCATCATCTTCTGACAAGTCAAATCCAGTACTTGGAGAACCTTCAGGACCTTTAACAAAGCCACAATTTATTTTTTGGTCATGTGCTAAAAATGATTCTTCCCGCTCTTGTAAACTCTGATGCCCGGCAAATCTAGGCTCCCACTCTGTGACTCCATCAGGCTTCTCCTCCACATCAGTATACTGTAAGAAAAATCTTGGAAATTTTCGATTTTCTAAAGGCTCCACAAGCTGTGTAGTAGAGTTTAAGAACTTCATCTCGCACGACCCTGAAAATTTTAAACATGACATATCAGGTAAGGAGCATAAATTGAAACATAGAGACAACATCCAAACACCACTACTACAAAAGTAAGCAAAAAACTAAAATTTGCATGTTTTGCGATGATATGTTAGGATGCAACAATGGTATACTTTCTAAATCAACACCTCAGAACAACAAAAGATTCAATTGAAACACATAGAGCCAACCACCAGTATTAGGAAGCTCTTATTCATCACGATTGTTTGATCCAAACACTGAAAGCAGAGTAAGTTGTCAAGCTATACAATTCAACTGTTCAACCGTTGGATTGGGTAAACATTCACAATTTACAAAATCTCTCACTTATCAATTAAATTACATGAATTTTGTTTGCTGACAGTGAACAGTGTTTCTGAATTGGAGTACATAGGAAATTTGGCCTCTTGAGCCTAATCTAGAGAAACCACAAATTTTTATTTTCAAATTCAAGATCTATGCAAGATCTCAGGAGGGGTGATCTAGATTCATTTTGGGGGTTGTCAGCATCAGTCTCAATAATGTTTTATGAGCAGTGAATTTGAAAAACTATTAGCTAGCATGTAGAAACTTATACCAAACTAAAGCACTACCAATCACTGTTTCATTGCATAAACCAAAACACATCTTAATATATAAAACAACCACTTCTCAATTATGATGAATAAAGAAAGGACAAATTCTCTGATAATTAGTCAAGATGTCAGTTATTATGTAGAAACCACAGAACACAGTTACCTACTGACAGTACAAGTCAAAAGACATTTCAGAACCGGTAACAGCTGCTCTATAACTGCAGATTATACTAGTCCAAAGGCTTGCCTCTACCTACTAGCAATGTGTTAGGATCCCACATTGGAAGGGAAATGGGTGGGCATGTGGGTTATAAAGGCTTGGGCACCCTCCCTTGGCAAGCCAGTTTTCTAAGGTGAGTTCTACCCAAGCCCAATAAGACCCACTACCCAGCTCAATTGTGTGAAATATTAAATGGGTTCCTATCAATTGGTATCAGAGCGAGCCATGGTCCTCCGCCTACATGGCTACACCTACGTGGCAGGTTGACCTTGGGCCCGGGCTGCTACCCGAAGGAAGGGCATGGAGGCCCGAGGTAAGGGGATCCGCGAAGTCACCCAAGGGGTAAAGAGGCCGACGGAGGTAAAGAGGCCGACGTGGACGTCGGTTGTGGAAGCGTGGTGGTATATTAGGATCCCACATTGGAAGGGAAATGGGTGGGCATGTGGGTTATAAAAGCTTGGTCCCTTGGTAAGCTGGTTTTCTAAGGTGAGTTCTACCCAAGCCCAATAAGACCTACTACCCAGCCCAATTGAGTGAAATATTAGATGGGTTCCTATCACAATGTTAGGATTCACATAAGGTTCTATGAGCAATGTCAATGAACTCAATGTCAAGATTACAATTGAAGATTTGTTTTCATAGTTCCATTCAGAATCTCAAAAACAAAACCAGGTTATACAGTACACATCCTGTACAGTTATAGAGGGTATGCTTTTAGAAAAGGGAAGGGGAAAAGGGGGAAATAGATAGAGAGAAAATTAAAATAGCAATACGGTAAATTCAGAATTACATACATAACATAACAGAAAAATTACCAGAAAATTTGCGGCGTTTTTTTCTTTTTGATTCTGATCGTGAACTTCTGGTAGATTTACCACCAGTAACACTGGCCTCTCGATGATGTGCATCAGAATTGCCTAAATTTCGAGATTTTATAGAAGAGTCTGCAAATGATTTGTTGGAGGTTTCCTCAACTTCCTTGGGAAAATCCTGATCCTGCATTCCACTATCATGAATATCAGATGAGTCTATATGATTCTGATCATGGATTTTTGCTAAATCTGAGTCATCCGCTTTGTTATGCCCAGAATCATCATATTCCACTTGAGTACCATCGGCATTATTATCATACTCATCATCAACATCAATAGCGTCACTTTGCATCTCAAAATCTTTATCTTCAGACTGTTGATTTCCATTTCCTTTGGCATTTCCTGACTGGCCCAAATTCTTTAGGGATGCCTCATATTCTGCTTCATACATTTTCAATTCATCACGCCCAGCTTCGTTATACAAACCAACTCCTTTCCCTTCTAAACCCTTCTGTGGATCATCATGAGAAATCTTCTTGTTACCATTGTCCACTTTCACAGGAACATGGCCCATATTATTACTTCCACCCCTTGCAGCCATGCTAGAACGTTCCACTTCATCCTCATTGTAATCATCATCCCTTCTCCTATCATCCTTATCCCAATATCTTGAATCTCTTCCATGTGTTACCGAGCCCTTGCCAAATCCAAGAACCTTAAAAGTGTCCCTCCGTGTCACATTCGTAAGAAAATCAAGCTCATTCATCAACTCACCATCCACACTATGGTAACTATTCATGTCTGAGCCAAAGAAAAAAAAAAAAAACTTATTCAGCAATCCAAGAAAAAGCCCCAACCCCTCTCAAAATTTCAAAATCCAAAATGAATTAAACATGCATTCTTCAAGACAAGCAATCTAGCTATAATAAGTCTAAAATTTGAACCAAAAACTTCAGTAAATATGATCATGTTGATCTGAATTTGAATTTTCTAAGTTGTTTTGGCTTTAAACATTACTTCAAAACTCTTAAATTTCAACTTGCACATATCAACAACTTTCCTCACTCCAATTAAACTCTCATTCTTCTATTCAACTACTTTCTTATCCTTTTGCCAACCCTTTCCAAGCAACCAAACTAGAACACACATTATAACTTTAAAATAATCACATCCCTCCACATCTCAAAATGAAATTAATCAAATCCAGAACAAGAAACAACTGACATTATATAAAAAAACAGAGAAATTAAAAGAAACAAAAAGAATAACATTACTAATAATAAAATAATACCTTTATTATCAGTATGAACAACAGTATTATATCCAGAGATGTAAAAATAGGCTAAGAGAGTGACAAGGAGCACGAGGGAGAGGAAGACGGAGACGGAGGCGACGGAGAGGCGGCGAACAGCCTTGTCGGAGCGTGCCGATCGGCGAGGGCGAGAAAGTTTGCCGTGCGACGTCGTGGAACGGATGCCGATGGAGACGTGGTCGCCGGACGACGTGCCGTTTGAGTTGTTGTTGCTGTGATGGCCCGATTGTCTGTACTGAGCCATTCTTGCATTGTCAGTTCTCTCCCTCTTTCTCTCGCGCTCGCTCTCACGCTAATTTCAATTAATTGAAAAAAAAAATATTTTGTAATTTTTGTTTGGTGAACGGCGATTCAGGGAGTGCCGGACGTGCGGAAACGGTGACGAATTAGAGTGATTTATAAGGTGGAGGAATGAAATGACCAAGATGGCCTTCGATTTGAGATTGTTTCATATGAGTTTTGAGGGAGTGATTTGTCAGAGGAGTGGTTAGATTCAATGGATTTATTGGTAAATTTAGTGAATCTAGTGAGCTGTACACCAATTAGATAGCATGGAGGATGTAAATGAATCTGTCGAATAATTGGGGTGTCGGTGTTAGTTCGGAAGTATAAGGGGCTGCAAGAGTTTACCTGGGTTTCGTTGTTAGTTTCGGAAGTACAAGGATAATTTAACAAAGCCAAAGACAATAGTTGTTCTTCATTAAGATCCCAAGGAGCTTGTGAAGTTGGGCATTGTTATGGGCAAAATTGTACTTAAAAGTTATGTAAACAGTAATGACGTCATACGACCTGTCAAATCGCTACACATGTCCCGCCAATGTCATCATAACATAACTGTTTTCCAATAACTATAACCTGACTTAAAATAGAAGTTCTTAGAAGATTTGTCACCATGACACCTAGCGAACTGATAGGATTTGCACATCAAGAGGGAACTACAGTGGCCGCCTTCTAACCCCTATAAATATGAGTGTTCTATCCTCATTAAAGGGGGTCAACAATCTGAAAACTCTCTCTCTCTCTAGAAAAACTACATATTGTATACACACGTGTCAAATAGATCGCCTGATTCATCTATATCCATATTATAGATCTCTTGCGATCTAAGATTGTGATTGCTAATCCGCAATAACATCAGTGGACGTAGAAGTTGCTTTCAGACCTCTAAACCACTTAAAAATTCAGGTTATTGTTTTAGTTCATTTTCTTGTAGCGATCTCACTCGTACTAACGACCTTACTCATTCACAGATCAAATTTACGCTCTTACCAGTAAAATTCGATCAGCTCGTTCATTAATGACTAGCTGGTTCATCAATTAGTTGGCAGTCCAAATTTACCCGTCAATAGTTTGGCTCTAAAAGGAGGGCGTGATTTCAATTTGTTGCGGTTAACAAACGCTACGATCGCAGTTCTCATTTTCTTAATTTTTCTACAAATTGACCTATCTCAGTTTCTCAAAATTTTCTCACAAATTGATGACAATTTTCAATGATCCTCAAATCAGCGATAGTGATCAGAATCCCTCACCGCATAGGGATACGCGTTTCATGCCAGACTTGGACCTTAATCCTTTAGCAGGTCATAATGGAGCATCTACTTCTCAATTAGATCCTCTATTACTCCAATGCGTGAGTCGATTGGATTCAACATTGCAGACGATCAATCAATGCTTAGATCGAATTGATCATCCACAAGCACCCCCTTCCATTGATCAAAGGGATAGGTCGCATAACGACCGTGGCCCCAGAGGGCCACGTGCAGGAATCATGAACATAAACCGCTCAACTCCCATGCCAAATCGTAATAAGTTCACAGGAGGACATCCCCGTGGACTCAGGGGTAATTCAGCAAACCAATCTGCAAATCGAGGTAAAACATTAGTAGAGCAAGGTCTTCATACGCAACGAGTGAATGCTCGCCCTGGTAATCATAGCCAAGAGGTAAGTTTGCGATTACGGGCACGACAGTCACCTTCTAATATAGAAGCATATGTCCCACCATATGTCCCGCCACAGACATCCAGATCGTGATAACCAATACCTACCTATATCAGGCAGTTTTTGGATACTTGAAACTTCTCCGACCTTCACGCATACATGGAAAGTCGAGAAGCAAATCACCCGCGTACCGTAGTTGCGAAAAGCGTTGCTCCACGATCTCCATTACCCAGGGGGGAACCTTTACGACGACCTTATCCATCGTGGGTTGAAAACTTCCAAAGACCTTTTTTGCCTACAATAAAGGCAGCTCAACTACCACTCGCTCCTAGGATAGAGGAATTGCAGCAGAATATAGATGAAATTCGTGGGCAGCGTTATGTTCAAGTCATGGAAACATGAACCTCCCCATTTTCAACTGAAACACTCAATGCTCCGCTCTCAACAGGCTTTTGGATGCCCGATATTAAGCTGTATTCTAGAAACAGAGATCCGCAAGATCACCTCTATGTTTTCAACGATATGATGGAATTGCACATAATCTCTGACCTAGCGAAATGTGGCTACCTAACGGTCACCTTTGCACCCGCACCAAAGAGATGGTTCAGATCATTGCCACCCGGATCAATTGACTCATGGCAAAGAATGACTACTATTTTCTTAAGACATTTCTAGGTAAACAGGGAATTCTCCCTACCACTTAGTTACTTAAGTAACATCAGGCAAAAGACAAATCAATCACTAAAGTCCTATCTAGATCATTTTCATATAGAGCTTAACAAAGTGGCCAATCCACCTGAAGAAGCTATACGCACCATGTTGATCACGGGAGTGTGACCCCAAACAGCTCTATGGAATAAACTGCAGCGAGAAGATTATGTTCCTGTTGAGACCGGTCGTCACGGTCAACAAAATTAATTAATATTTCCTAATTACCATAGTTAGCGGTAAGTATGGTCGAATCCACAGGGAGCAATTACTAACAACCTAATGTGTATTCAAGTAATGGAGATTAAAAAGTTGATTTGCTGGATAAATTATACTACGGAACAAGTTGAGAAAATAAGAAGACACGTAATTAAAACTAATTCAATTAAAGACTAATATTTAAAACTTGAA
>WYDK02000026.1:498992-521553 GCA_009867345.2 Toxicodendron radicans | reverse complement strand
AAGAGGAGGAGGAGACGGTGAAATTTTAGAGATTTTGCAGTGAGAAGAGAAGGAAGAACAGAGAGCAAGAGTTGTTGAAGATGAAGACGCTGCCATTGTTAATGAAGTGAGTTCGAGTGGGTGAGCTCTGAGCTCTCTCTTGTAAAATGTAACTGAGAGACTTATCCTATTTATCATCTTGTGTTCCTATTTCTTGTGAAGTGACTGATTTGGCCTTGCATTTCAATCTCGATATTTGTTTTAAGGACTTATTCATTAAAAAAAGATGTTTTTTTTTTTTAAATTTATTTATTCACTGAAATTATTAAAATAAATCTCTAAATTAGTGATTTAATAATAAAGGGTATTTTGATTATTTAATAAATATTGTGCTCTGCAGGATAAAAATTGTTGTCTAAATTCTGTGTTCTTTCTTTCAGACATTTTCATATATTTCAAGTTAATAAATTGAAAATTTATTAGTATTTTTTAAGAGATTAATTAATGGTAAGATTCTTCAATGCCCTCTATTCAATTAACCATTAATATACTATTAATTTAGAATAAATTATTACTATCAATAGTTTTTTTTTTTTCTCTAAAGATGAACTTAAAAATATGATTGTGTTCTGAAAATTTAAATATATGTTGGTAAAATAATGAAAAATACATTTATTATTTATAGTCATGAGGGTTGAGATCCTTTAAATTCAATTTTTAATTTAAATTGTTGTTGCAAATTTTTAACCATTGATCTATTAAGATATAATGGCTTAAAAGTTAAACCATATAACAATGAAAACAATAGCCCAAACACCCTTAATAAATGAATTCAAATTGAATTGGTAACCAAGAAACAAAAACAACAATTGACAGAAACTTATAAAAGACCTCATGGAGATAAAATCCATAGAAATTTATATCTACAATGACAATGACAACAATTATTACATTAGAGGGATTCAACTGCTTTTGTTTCAATCACTCAACACTGGTTCTTCATCAGAAACTGAAAAAAAACCTCTTTGAGTAAAAGATGAGAGATGTCACTGTGTCTGTGCAACAATTATCCATGCAAAAATTTATCCTCATCATCAAAACTATGAAACAAAAAGAGTAGACATACCTTCCAACCAAAGCAAAAAAGATTAATGTATCAGTAAGAGCTTAAAGATTCACCAGTTGCTATTTTTTTTTTTTTTTTTTTTTGGGGTAGTAGCGTGTTCCCTGACTATACGACAGATTTGCTCTCAGTCAGTAGCTTCAGTTGTTGATTCCTTTACTGTTGTTGGTTCATTTACTCCAAAGGCGTCGGCTAGATTGAAGTTCAAATTGTTTCTCATAGTTCTGCTTCTCCCGATTTCGCTATCGCCCTTTCTCATCATTGCGGCAAACTCACCATAATCTATTCTCCCGTCCTGTAATAAGAATGCGGTCAGAAATAAAGTTAGGAGTTGTATACTGGAAACGGATATTCTGTAATGGGTTCAACCAAAAGGTCAGCGAGTAATTCCTAGAGAGGAGATGGAGGCAGCCCTAATCAATATAGTTTACAAACATTACTACCAATTCAGTAGCTCAACGTAAACCCAAGTTTTTTATGCTAAACAAAGAAACAAGTATGTTAAATACCACAAAATCAGTATTACAAGGGTCGATAGAAGCAAATACATCACAAACAGAACCATTGATAACCAAACTAACTTTATCTTCCTACCGTCCCAACTGAGACTACTATTTGCTACTTGTTCTGGCCCATAAAGTGGTAGCAGCTACCATTTGATTCACGATCATCTATGTTGTGCTGGCTAAAACTAAAACGCCGAGGTTCAGTATAAAATTTTGTTTTGAAAGCTAGAAGTAGAAATAATGAAATAAAGGCTAAAATAAGATTACTAAAAAATTCTCCTATCTTTCTTACGAGTTCATCAAGCTCTAAACTAGAGACTATAACCAAACCCTCGAGGCTACAACCTTGATAGTAAGAGAATTTGTGGGATATAATATCAATGGTGTTCGCATTAATAATCCTACTTCAAAACAAGAAGCCAAGTTGGGGAAAGTAGGCCAAGAAATAAGATCGACCCTAACATCTTCTCTATTGAACAATAAGTATAAAGTATTCATCTAAACAAACTTACCCACAAAAGCCCCTTAATCCTTAGCCATATGCTAGAACCAACTAAATCGACTGCAATACCCCTTTGACACATACTCTACTTCAACGATTAACAAAAAAAGTTTAAAATAAAATTGAGAATAAGGACACCAATTATAAAGTCTCACATTGCATCTGTCACCTACCATACCTCCATAGTCCATCCTCATTAACTGGGAATTATGCAGCATTGTATTACTTGGACCCTTAACCCATTTTTTCCAAACTGAGCTTTAAGGCCACCTATGCAGCTCAGATTGAGTATAGCAAAAAGAACAAAAAAGAAACCCAAAATCTCTCATCCTTTCTCACATGTTCATAAGTTTTAAAACAGGGACCACAACCAGACTTTACAACCTTTGGTAGTTAAGAAATAGTGATTTAATATCATAAGTAGGTGGTCCCGAGGAGAGTTGAATCACTAATCTCTTGTTTAAAACCAAAGGCCTTAACCACTCAACCCAACCCCTTGAAGTTAGAAAGAATAAAATTAATTAATAGGCCAAAAATGACTCAATTTCTACAGAACTGCAACAGGGTTAGCTTAAAACAACAACAAAAATAATGTATGGTTTTCGTGGATGTGTATGGAGTAATAGAAACAAATTGAAGAATTGGAAATTGCTGTTAGTCAAGGGAAGAATCCCTTGCACAAGATGAACCCAAAATGTATAGTGTCAATTAAGATGATATCTTCCCTTCAAAAATGTAAATTATGATACCAGTAAAAGAAATATTGCTAAACCAAACTAGTAAAAATTCAATTTTTTGCAGAAACACTCCAAGCGAGAACATAATTATGCATTGAAGTTACCCATAGTAAACAAGTGTATGAAAAATCAGCACAAACAAATCCTTAAAAATACATGCAAGTAAAAGAGCCATCTCACTGCAAACTTTAATTTTATTACTAAATATTTTCTTCAAAATCAGAAACTAACGAAATGACGTCAGAACTTCCAATACAGATCCTATTTGGAACACACAAACTGAATCCTGATTTATCAACTCAATAGTTTATAAACATATAAACCCATTAGAATAGGAAATGGTGGACAGTAAAATGACATGTGACTAGAATTTTCTTTTCTTCATGTATCTTTGAGGATATAACCATCCATCCAAGAACAAAGAGCTAGTTTCTGAAGACTTACAACTGCTACCAAAACATAATGCAACAAGTAAAAGAATCTCAGGAACCGAAATTATTTAAGTACAGTCACAAAACTAATAGAGAAAAGATATCTCCCAGTTAAACATTCCTGAACTATGTGATAACCTTCCATAAGATGATCTAATCCTATCAATCAATTTAAAACCATTCCATGCTAGCCCTCGTACCTCCGCAGTTTATCAATAGATGATTTGGCTTTAAGCAGCTGTTATTCACATATAATCAGCAACTGACCCAGAAAACCTATTTCTTTCTGGCTATAAGAGCTAAAATACGTATAAGATGGGTTGCTCCTACAATTCATTCCTGTATATACTACTAAACCTAAATTATATTTACATTCCACCAAAATTCCCTTACTAACAATTTATACGGCTTAACTTAATCAATGGGTAAAAATATAGTCCAAGCTAAAATAAGAAGAAAACAACAGACTGGAGGCAAAGCAAATGTCAAGTAGTCAACCATACTTATTGAAGGCTAATGTACATATAAATACTTACATTGTCTTGATCAATCTCTTTGACTATTTCATCCAGATGAACATCACCAAGACCAAACTCTTTGCAAGCCTGTTGAAGCTCATCAACAGTTATGTAACCACTACCATCTTTGTCAAAAAAGGAGAAAGCTGCAATTAAATTCTCTTCTCTCTCCATCTTATTTAAGTGCAAGGTAGCAGCAATGAATTCACCATATTCTAGTGTTCCATTGTTGTCAATATCAGCCTGCCAAAGTTCCACATACAAGATGTTTTAATGAATCCAATGTGGTGACGTCATAAGTAACATAAGAGAGAATTACACTCAGTCTGTCAGGAAAAATTAAAACTACCATTTTCTTTTAGAGACAGTTTATGAAGATATATTTACCGCTTCCATAAGAGCCTTAATTTCAGATTCCATCAGTTGAGATCCCACTCTTTTCAAACCAGCTTTAAGTTCCTCAAGTGTTATTGTCCCACTGTTGTCTGTGTCAATCATTTTGAACAACTCTTTCAGACCACCAATTTCTTCCTCAGAAAGTCTTTCTGCTATGACCTGCAAAGTATTTTTCCAGCACCAGAAATGAGTGAACAATTCTTATAACCACAGATAAAAAATATAAAATTGCCCATCATAAAAACAGAAAAACCAATTTAGAAAAAAAAAAATTAAGCTAATTTTATTAAGAAACTTGTAGTGCAAACCAATAGCAATTGAAAGAACTGACAACTTGTCAATAAAGAGACTTTCAACGGAGCACAACAACTGCCTTCAATAACACATGTATCTAAGAACAACCAAATATCTTGATGATGCATGCCCACTTAGATTCTAAGAATCAAGACTCTTTGGAATATAATATTAACTGATAAATGGTAGACTCTTGGCATATAATATGCTAAAAGTTCTTAAAAGACCATACAACTTTAAATTCTAATCACAATGAAAATCCAAATGAAGAAAATAAAAAGAACAAGATTTATTTTTGGTACCTAGAATTCTACCAACCTGTATAATAAGTTCACCAAGTTCTAAATTCCAAGAAATTTGTGGATATAACAATCCCAAGTGGCCTCTCGAGGATTAAACCAATGACCTCTAAATAGAAATCAAAGGTTTTAACCATTCAACACGTCATTGGGTTAAGAGACTATGAAAATTTGAGACCATAAAAATGATGCTAATAATTGACATACCAAATTTCCCAATAAATATGGTGACAGTGCCATTCTTAATTCAGAATTAATCTGTCTGTGCGAGATACATTTGTGCATCCATTTTTACGTAATCTTTGTCCTGAACTTTAATCATTCAGTCACAAAACCTACATTTAAGTTTTATGAATATCAACATGTTTATGTGCAGCACCATCATTAATCTATTATAAATACTCTTATTTAAAATCACCTTTAGAGTCAAAATAAATAACCACAATGCTACAGTTATTTTTTCTCCAAAAACATGTGAAAGACTAAATTTGTCAGGTATAATTCATGTTATCATTTCCCTATATCATAACGTCCACCCCTTCCTTACCAGGACTAATTTCAAAAAAAGTTCTCTCACCTTCTAATAGTGTGTCAATAAATCCTAGAACATCATAAAACTTTTTAAATCCCATTTAGTTGACAACTCAATTAATAGTCAGATTACTGTTGCAAACCATTAGATGATCATAGAAATCCATAAGCGAGTAAGAGAAAAAAAATGGAAAAATTGTTAATATAACATACACGCAGAGCCATCTTTTTCAGCTTGTTCATTGCTGAGAAGTGCTTCAAGCGTGACAAAACTGCAGAATCCAATGGTTTATCAGGAGCAACTGTATCATCCACAATCCAGGGGTGACCTGAAACGTAAAAAAAAAAACCCTTATTAAGATTTGTGCAGACAAAAGAGCTAGCCATAGCTATGACATGGTATACCACAGCCCCACAAGCACCGAATAGTTTTCCTAGTATAATAAAAATTAGATGACTAACATAGCACTTCATGAGCAGTAATTCTTTTCCTTGGATCCCTCTCAAGCATCTTTTGAATCAAATCTTTGGCACTGCCTGATATGTTAGGCCATGGATCAGAATGAAAATCTAGTTTGCCTTGCAAAATCTGTTTGAAGATTCCTGATTCAGTTTCTGCAAATATTAACGAAAGAACATAGACATATCGTTAAGAGAACACAAGAATAAACAAAAAGGTGAAAGATACAAGCTGCAAAGCTGTAACTTCTGAGAATAAGAAAATTTGCTCATCGTGTTAGTTACCGGCCCAAAAAGGTGGAACTCCACTTAATAAGATGTAAAGGATAACACCAGCACTCCATACATCTATTTCAGGACCATAATGCTTTAGCAAAACCTCAGGCGCCACATAATAGGGACTTCCAACCACATCAGACAAAGCTTGTCCTGGAGGAAAAAAAAAAGTAGCCAAGAAATCACATTCAAAGAATACCACCATGAAACCAAGAAGATTAGCAAACAGAAGGTGTGTGGCAAGCCATCTTCTGAAAAAGCTTATAGAATTCCTAAAATAACAAATTGAAAACAAATTTAAATTTTTCTAGTTAGTCGAGCTATCGCAATCTTTTGTTTTGGCATCATCATGGTGTTGCCAAATCACCGCTGGTTATAAAATTATATCAGCAAATAAAAACCAATGCAACACTAGGTGGCAAAAAGACGCATGTTGTAACCAGAAATATAAATGTTGGAGGCTCACAACAATTTTAAATTTTAATAAGGGAAATTAGTTAATTGTTCTTTGCATAGGTTTCAAATGCAGAGGTTGAACTGCTTTTCCTCCCTTGAGGCATGACATAAAGCTAAAAGTTTTGAGGCATAAGCATAACCCAACTTCCAGGGTACTAGAGCTTCACTTTGAGTCTAGAAATCCTGATTCACTCTCTTCAATTAAAGAGAACACAGAAACAATTAGTTGTTTGACTTTCTTTTTTTTCTTTAATAAGCATGAAGAAGAAAAGCCTTTGTATAAACATGAAAGATTATCCCATAAAAAATTGAAGAGAAATTTTAAAGTCTTCTGGAAACAAAACAATAGTTCATGAAGTAGCTTTTCTGATATCTCATTTTTGCCAAAAAAACTATTCAAACTATACATACCAAGAAACATGAAAAAAACTTCTAACAAGAAATTTAGAATAAATCTCCTGTAGATAAATGTATAACTAGCCGTTTGGTGTGTAATTCAAAAAAATTTCCAAAAACCAAATTAAAATCCAAAAGATAGGTTGGATCTCAATATTTTTAATATACCAAATGTGTTTGATATAACATCCAAAATTTGTTTTCTACAATAAAAAAAATGACTTCTTTTCATGTTCAAAATTCACATTAGATTTTATGATTTTACCCAAAACCTGTTAAACATGTTTTCTTAAAATGTCTCGCATTCTCTATTTTCATAAGAAAAGGAAGGAATTTTATTTAACTATGATTTCAAAGATTACCATCAGCATTATTCAATTACATCTAATTTGTTCTTAACTAATATATATGAGATAGATCTTTGATCACAAACACTTTTAGTTGAAGAAACAGTCAACAAAAATGATCAAAACAAACAAAGAGACAATGAAACACCAAAACAAATCAAAGGTAACAAATTATATCTCGAGAAATCAGTAACAGAAAACTCAAAACAATCCACCACAGTTCTCACAAAATCCAAAAGAACCCAATGATCAGTTCAAAAATCTATCAAAGAAAACGTAAATATACAAATTGAAAGCAACCTAACCTGAAATGATCAATAATCAACAAAAACCAAACAAAACCTCAAATCAAAACAACCCAATCAAACAAACCCACCAACCAACCTGGCTTATAAAACACAGACAACCCAAAGTCCGTAGCTTTAAGCTTGGCATCATCCCCGGGAGTATCAAACAAGAAATTCTCAGGCTTAAGATCTCTATGCATAACTCCAAGCGAATGACACGCCTCCACAACACCCACAATCGTCTTAATCAACTTCGTCGCCTCCCTCTCACTGTAATGACCCTTCGCCACAATCCTATCAAAGAGCTCCCCGCCAGCGCACAGCTCCATCACCAAGTGCACAAACACCGAGTCCTCATACGTCCCCTTGATTCGCACCACGTTTTGGTGCTCCGACAAGTGGTGCATGATCTGAATCTCCCGCCACACATCGTCGTAATCCTCGCGGCAAAGAAGCTTCCGTTTGGGAATCGATTTGCAAGCGTAATGGTCGTTCGTTTCTTTGTCTATACACAAATAGGTCGTCCCGAATTGACCCTGCCCGAGCTTCTTCCCGAGGAGGTAATGGTCCCGCAACCGCGGGGTCTGGTAGGGGAGGACCGTGTTAGACGGCTTGGTGGAGGAAGATTGTGAGGGTTTCATTTGGGAAATCTTGAAAATGAAAATGCAGATTGAAAGAAAGAAAGAAAGAAAGAAAGTGGGAAGTGTTGTTGATTTTGATTTGATTTTGATTTGGGGGAAGATGAAGATGGAGATGGAAATGGAGGATTGAAAATAATGAAAATAAGAACGTGTTGATTGGGTGAAAATAGTGGGGCACAGGTGGGTGTCCCCTCAGATTCTCTGCCACATCACCATTTTCATCGTCTTCTTCTTCTTTCTCAGAATAGTATAGAGTAGGCTCCACCCCACGTTCTCAACTGTCGCTTTCCTTTTTTCTTTTTTTCTTTTTTTCTTTTTTTCCTTTTTTTTTTTTTTCTCTTATTTTTGGGTATATTTGTTCTTCTTCATAGTTCATTCCATTCAAATCAATTTTGGATTATTATTACCAAGTGTTGTCAATAGGTGCATTATGATACATTATATTCGATTTTTACTTAAGGTTACATCAACATTAGTTGGTTGGTCGTACGTCGCATTCAAATTTCTTTTTATATCTAATTATAGATAATACATAAAAGGTCGTTAATTTCTTTTAAATTAAATAGTGTATAATATCAAGAATTGCAACATGAAACATATGTCAACGATGATATATTATGTAAGCGATATCAAATATATCAATTTTGTAATACAAGTTAATGTAATACAAAATGAATTTATTAATAAAGATGGCTCGATTAACGTGAATAAATAAGGAGACAATATAAGAATTTTGTTCAACTAATTTGAGAAGAGTAATACAATATTATCAACCAATAAAAGACTAAGTGTATTTCACTCGCATTAATATAATATAAAATCTAAAATCTATCTTTGGTTTAGTATTATTTGGGTGTTCCAATCATTTCTCATGCTAGCACGATGGATCACATTCACATGAATAGGTATTTAAGATAAGATTTGAGATCTCAGATTAATAAATTAAATAAACCTAATAATGTATACTATTAAGGGATAAGGATAACGTTCTTCTCATTTGTCGTTTTTGCACTTTCAACTTTAAGGTTTGGAATATATTACATTTATTTCTAGTATTATAGGATACGAACAGTTTAATCCAATCTACATATAAATAAGATACCCATGCCGTCTTATTTACATGTTATTAGAAATGAAGAAAATCTAGGTTAAAAAAATATACTAAAAATGGTCCATATTATATTTTGATATCACCCATTACTTTTATGAATTATTTTTTTAGGCCTCCAATATACTTTTTACGTTTATTTTTTTATTTATTTTTATTCATTTCTAATAATTTGTGTATAAGACAATAAGGGTACTATAGACTTTTTATTGAAAAGTATTGCCTGATTAAATTAATGTACTTCTTAGCATGTAAAATTCATCTCATTTTCACATAAGAAGTACTTTATATTTATTGAAAGAGACACAAAAATTAAAAATAAATTTTATTAAGTTTCCAAATAGATTTATTTATTTTTCATCACATTTTGTGTCTTCTTTTTATTGTTCCAATAAATTGTGGTAGTAGCCAATCGGATCTAATGTTAACAATTGAGTGAAGGGTTAAAATCTAATCCAAAGATAATTTGGTAGCAAATGAAATCAAGTCTAATCCAATCAAATCTAAATAATATTTTCTTTCACTTCAAGGGTTGAATAAGACAAAGCTTTGAATTATGATAAATGATGTGACCAATATAAGGGGCATAGTTGGAAATCTATTTTTCTAAATCGTGCTATTCGCTTTTTTTTTTTTTTTTTAAATACAATTGACGTTACTATGTTGTGATGTCCTCAGCCTTGACCTCATCTGTGCTTACGGCCGAGTTTGGTTAACCTGAACATATGGCGATTCCTTAAAATCCCGCTTGTAAAATGAGTGAAAGATGAGATGGATGGTATAATATAGTGTCTATTAATGTAGTACATTGTCTTAAAATTTGGACTCGAACGATCTTATCAAAAATTAGATTCTTATCCGATTCAGATACATTAGAAATTCGATTATAACAATTAAAATATATTGACTTGAGGTTAAACCAGTGAAATAATGTCCAATTACCGCTCCGATCGGGGTTGGACTAGCCGATTGAACTGATGATGTCAACATGATATAATACAAATTTAAAATTATTTGAATTTTGATTTTAGATTTATTTTATTTATGTTATAGTGTTATTTAGATTTTGGATTTGGATAAATTTATTTTATAAATTTATTAATTATTAGAGTTCTGAAATTTTATTACGTCATGTTAACGCCACCAATCTGACCGCTCAACTTGAAGACCGGCTCCTTGACTGAGTCAGGGTCTGATCCAGGTATAAAAACATTGTATAGTAGTAATACATTTGAGTAATAGTACACATTTCTAACCAAACATATGTATTAAATTATTTAGTACATAGTACTACCAAATCCAAATATGGCCGTCATTTATATGCTTTCTTGATTGCCCATCCACGAAAATATTGCATGCCAACTATCACACGCAAATTGGAATATTTGCTGATCTCATTGCACCCCAATCCAATATTAGCAATCTTTGACAACTCATCACAAACTGTCAACACAGCTTGAGAGAACTTTAAATCTAGTACTAATTCTTCAAACTCACCTCAGAAAATAGCAATCAGTTTGAATGTAAATATGAATATGCATTTTATGACGACAGATTTTGCTCAATACCATGACTTTTGAACTTCGATTTTGCAAAACAAACTACCATACAAAACAACAGACCAAAATATATTTGTATAATAGAAATCTGGATTATGTATTATTCAGTTTGAGTATTATTTAAGTAAAGCACACAAGTCAAGATATGTCTCAGATAGATACTGGTCTTAGTAGGTACATGAAATTTTTACTTGGTTAACCGCTTGTTTCCAGCTCCTCCATGCAGCTGCAATGTCCTGCTAGGAGCAACATGAAGAACACCTTCTTTTTCTGCCAAAAAAAGAGCATATAAAAGTTATCTACGTGAAAATAAGAATCAAAATATAAAGTGAGACATAATTCAAGAGCAAAAGCCCCTTAAGAACCAGGATATATAACAAGGACAGTTGGTACAAAACAAACTTGCGAAAAAAGTTATATACAATCTCACTGAAAACTTCTTTCAGAAGGAATACATTTTCTGTATTATAATACGCATACTCATTTCGAAAATTTCAATTGTGAGATAATATTTTAATAATTTGGAAGGATTAATTTCGAGACACAGAAATGAGAAAAAGAAAAATAAGAGTCTTATAATGATTCCTTCACCAGTGCTTGATTGGCATTGCCTTGCTGGTATCATAAGGAAAGCGTGCTTTTTACATTCGTTGTATATTAAGACTAATTTTATATTAAATAGCCCACATCAATAACTATCAGCCAAAACTTAAAAGATTCAGTCATCAGATCAGAGGTTTCTTATCACAGATAAGTGTTAGGCTTCAAGAAAATAGAATTTTCAGCATATGCTGGCTGATATGCGCACAAGCATTAATGTTTACCTTACTCCAACATAATTACTGTGTCATTGTCTCTGTGCTCCACATTGCTTTTAAATGTATATAATGTATTTCATATGTATTCAAAAGTTTTCTATTCTTAGACACCCTAAAACTAACAACTTTGAGCAGTTTATTTCTAGGTCCCTATTTCCCTAACTTCAAACTCCACTTTGGACTCTACACTAGTCTAAAAGTTTAGCATAATAGTGAAATAAACTATTGATTCTCACACTTGTGCACCCCCACACTAAATATGATATCATCTGAAGACTAAAACTTAAGCATCCGATTTAGACCAAGAAGAGTATTCAATATTGTTCAACATCAGGTCTAATAATTATAAAAAACAAACATGATAAAACCGTTTACTAATAGAAACAACCTAATTACAAAATATATCTAATCAATATATTAGAGCTGGTGCAAATTTATCATATGACATAAATTTTTTGAAATATTCAGAAACAAAATTTGAGACTAACACATGTTAGGGCATCACCAATCACATCAAGAGAAGTAACACCTAAAGATTTGTACTCTTAAAAAATGATTATTTATTGTACTCTGTCCAACAATACATTCATTTCTCAAAATAATATGGCTTCAAAAGAACAAAATAAATTATCTCCCCAATAATTAGGAGCAGTTTAGGTACAAATTTATCAGTTTTCGTTTAAGGCTCAACCAAATATTGTTGTCAAGAAAAATCAATCCCATTCAAAAATTAGAATTAAATAATCTAACCTGCCAACAAACGGTTTCAGTTTCAGAAATAACTATAATCAATTGATAATTTCATAAACATGTATTCCAGAATTTTCCAACAATTTTTTATAAAATTTAAAGATGTTTATAAAAATTTTACGAATTTCAAAATTAATTACTTACTTTTGATATCCTCAACCTGTTTCGGCGTCAGACTAGCCGAAAATCCACTGGCAGCTGTCTTGTAACTGTACAACAACGCCTCCTTTGCAGCTTCCTCACTGCAAAAAAAAACCCCAAAACATTTCAAAATCCTCCAAATTCAACAAACCTAAAAACAAAAATCTCGTATATTCCACATTAAGAAATTAAAAAAAGAAAATTCAGTTACCTGCCGAGAACGGAGGAGAGGACTTGAATATCATAGGCCTCAGGATCGACGTCCTTGGGGCGCTCCATGTAGACGATGTGAACCTCGGGTTCGGCGGAGGCAGAGGCAGAGGCAGAGGCGGAGGATTTAGCCATTTGAAAGATCAAAATCAACGAGACGAGAGCGACGAGAATCGAAGGCGAAAAGCGCTTTTTGATGAAGTTTCCCTCCATAAGTGCTTTTTCTTGTCTGTTTTTATAGAGGTCTCTTTTTAAGCAATCGACTTCTTGTTAACTAATTCATTTACTTAACCACCAAGTCAAGGAAAATGTTTGTTTTGGAGTCTCCGGAATTTGATCCAATCGGTTGGCTTGGCCTGCTCCTCCGAGGCTATTTTTGTCTTTTGCATTTACTTTAAAGGCAAGGATACAAATGGAGTAACATTTCTTTTTGGAAAATGATACTGCTACGGAAAAATAAATAACGAATTCATACACCGATATATATCACATCATCATGACCGTCTATTAATTAAAATTTTTTTTTAAGAAAAGCGAATGATGCCACATTTATTGACACGTGAATTCAATATATGTTTTTTGGTAACTATAGCATTGTCCTTTCTTTTTTAACCCTCGACCGACTTCGGTTTAGGGGTAATACTGTCTTTTTAACCCTCTAGTGGATGATTTTGAAAACTTTATTTATAAAAAAAGCTTTATATGCATTTTCAGTTACAAAACAAGTGCGTTTCACTTATTTGAATGTAACAATTCCCATTGATTGTTTGCCTGAGAACATAATGAACATAATGGGGGTAATATTGTCTTTTAACTTTATAACATTAAAGTTGATGTAAGATTGTAAAGGAATTAGAATTAAGGGTGGTAATGGATCAATTTTTAGAACTTTGAGGAGCAATTGTACAAATGCAATAGTCACTCTCCCACTTGTAAATTCCAAAACTCTAGAGGTGGTGAATGATATTTTTTTTTAAAATTCAATTGACACACAAAAATCTTTAAAATATCCTTTTGGCCCTCACTCTATAACAAGTATTATCTCTATTGTTTTTGTCCACAAATACATAATATACATTATAAGGACTAATATTTAAATAATGGTTATAAGTAAATAAATAAATAATTGAGAAAGCTTTTAATATTTAGAGTGTTTGGGAAAATATTCTCTACAATTGAAAATATTTAAAGAAATAAGAAACAGAACTTTAAAGTGAATTGATAAATTATTTTTTCATTAAATTTTTATTTCAAATTTATTTAACTCATTTTTATTATCATTTTATCTTTAGAAAAATACTTTTTTTTTATTCCAATTTATCATTCTTGATATATTTAAATCACTCTGATTTACCAATTTAACCTTATTCTGTTCGGCAAGGGATTTTTGTATATTCCCAAAACCTCATAAGGATATTTTTAATTTCAGATAATCAAGGGGAATTTTCAGAAAATTACATAACTAAACCAAAGCAAAAATAATATAATGGTAAAATCCTGTTAATCATAAAATGAAAAAAAGTCAGTTTCTCAATTTCAAACAGCTTTTGAATTTTACTCAAAAAATATTGAGAAACAACTTGGATTTTCTAATTTATATTTTAATTTTTGAAAATTATTTTCGAATCATAAAATTATGATATCAAACAAGCCCAGTTACTTGAACAAACCAAAGCAACACTGACATCTTCCTATTACTGGCACTGTTCTAGGCAGAATTCTTGTCAGTCATCAACTTTCTGCATTATATATGCTTGTTCTTTTCACCCTATAACAAGCAGTCCACAATTTTATTTAAAATCTGTCAATATTCCCACTTCAAGGAGAAACACTGATAAACTGAATCAACCTAGAACCAATATGGAAGCTTACACGAGGGGAGAAAGTAATTTTGCAGGCAATCAACTATATATAGCTGTATTAACTTATAAGTGAGAGATCGAATGAAGCTTTCAACCAGTCAAGAACAGAATTAATATTGAACGAAGAGGGGCGTACCGTATAGCATCAGTGCCTCGAAAAGAGGAGGGGTCACGGGGGGGTAAGTTCTCCTTAAGTCTACCAAAACAAACATAAATGACGAGTGACAAATTTTACTTACAAAAATTTCCAAGATCAGTACCCTCAAAATAGACAATTGTATACAGGTAAATTTAACTATAGCAACCGTGTAAAGTTTCTATATTCAGATGAAAGAACAGTTTAATAATCTAAAGGTGATTTTCTAATCATGATGTCCACAAGGAATGCATAGCATGTAATCCATTCATATCAGTGGACTTCAATGACATTTTGTAAAGCTCCCTGAGCTTTCCGGCATCCCCAGACCGAGTGGATGGATTTGGCTGGGTAATGGGAGAAGATTTGTTTGAACTTGCGGAAAGTGACATCGATAACATTTTTTTCAAAAGCATTTGCAACTGATTCCAGAATTTGGTGGATATCTCAGGATAGTCGGTTGACAAAGATTTAGAAAAGCTTTCAGACATATAGCGTCCTTCAAGTAGGCGAGATAGTGATGATTCCAGCATCTGAAGGGGAAAAAAAATTATATATATATATAGTTATCAGAATCAACCATTGAAGAAGGTAAATAATGCAGCATAGTAAATCTTGGTTATGTGTAAGTTCCTTCGCCACAAAAAAAAAAAAAGTTTTTGTACAAGCAGAAAGTCAAGTTTATGTCCCCAATTTACCAACAATTAAGATGGTTAGATCAAGACTTATTTTTAAGATGGATATGTTATATGCAAGTTGGAACTCAACCAGCCTAATACTGACACATTCCAACAGCAAGGAAAATACTCAAGTTTCAGAGGCTTCCTAGAAGATTTCCATGTTAATATGCACAAGCATTGTAGCAACATTTTACAGAAACTAATATTTGTTTAAAAAATTCAAAATTTGGACACAACAAAGTAGATGCGGATAAGATATGAATAAGGGCAACTATAGTACTAGGAAGCAAAGAAGTTTAGAACATACTGCATTTGAGTGAAAAGAGCAGGAAAGTCTGAATGAAAGAGCTGATCTCTCTATTAGAATAGTGAGGTACATGGTGGGATGTGTCATCGGACCATAAAAGTCCGTAGCTTTCTGCCAGTTTCTCTCAGCCAGGGAAGCATATTGCTTTACCCTCTGGACAATGCTGTTTTCCCCTTTGGGCAAGTTATTTTTCTCATGATCTGATTCCAAAAACTTCAAACAGCAATCCCTTTGGTAGCAAGCAAGTTGAAAATAGGCATATGCAGCCTCTTGTTTGCGTAAATCTCCCATTGATTCATACACAGATAGGGCCACTCTAATTGCATCATTGGCTGATATCTCATGCTTCCTCAATTCTTTCATAGATCTTCTATCAGAAGGAACAGATGACTCTTTCAAGGCTCTATTTTCATAAACTTCAGCAGTTGTATCTTCTCTCGCCAAAAGCATGCCAAGCCTCAAGTAGGTATGAGCAAACTGTGTATATACTTCATTCCTCAAGCTGTCTGACACTGAACTAGCCTCTTCCACAATAGTATTCAGATGCGACTTTGCTGCCCCATAATATCTGAGTGATTCACTGTATTCCAATTTTGCAGTCTCCAGTGATTGTTTGTATGCATTATGGAAGATTGTATGTATTTTGAAACCTTCAACCTTTGATACCATCTCTTCAGCCAATGCTCGTCTGCCATGAGCCAAGTTACAGTTAATCAAAATAATGTTGGTGTGGTCAGAAACTTCTCTAAACACATTTATAGACTCAGCAAAAGCATGTTCAGCTTTGTCCAATTCTTTCCTTTCAAGTCTGATTCGACCCAGTTCGTTGCAAACCCACCCTTTCTTTTTCAGAACAGACTGCAGTTCTTCTGCAACAGTAGGAAGTCCACCCAATGCCTTCCTAGCTTCTTCATAACAACTTAGTGCAGCTGAGAGGTTGTGTTCTACATCTCCAGCGATAGGACCCTCAAGGTATTTAAATATCCCACCATTCTTCACTTTGGGAGCTTCTCTCAAAGCAATTTCAGCTTGTGCAGGCACTCTGAACTCCACATTACATGTTTCCAACGACTCTTCTGCTCCCACAAGTGCATCACCACCTTTGTTGAGTTGAAAATTTCTGTTATCAAAACTCTTTCCAATCTCATCCTTTTGATTACCACATGCATCTTTAGGGTCTTCCAAAAGTGAGTATGTAGCATTCTTAACATGTGATCTCTTACTGTGTTTTCTGCCATATGCAACTGACCTTTTATCTCCACTGCTACTACTCGCACTGCTTCCACTGCTGGCCCTATCACTCTGGCAGCTGCAATTTACCAAGGAACATGAACTGCAGTTCTGGTTATACTGACCCAGCTTCCTCTTCAGCCTTTGAACTTCTTTGACTACCTCTGAAGACATTCTTAACTCTCTGGTAGAAGGTTTGCTCTCTGCTTGTATTGATATCTCTGTACCCTTTATCCTATGGAATTCAACATAAACATCTCCAACTAGTGTCCAAGCCTTAGCCCAGAAGAGATACGTGGACGATAATTGCTCAAAAGTAAGACGATCATGATTGGCACTTGATTTCATTTCTTTCAAATCACCAACAAAAGATCTAGTCCTTTTACTTCTATCATTGAATGCTATTTGCGGTAACAAGCTTTTAGTCATTGAGGAAATAAACTTTGTGTCCTCAAGATGCTGAGGCATCGAACCATAAACAGAACAAGCTAATTCTACAATCATCAAAGCTTGATGCAATTGCCCATCCTCCCTATGAGCTTGTCCAAGGGCCAAATAAGATTCTCCAAGCAGAAGAACAAGTTTCCACAACTTATGGTCCAATTTCGATGTTGGGAGCCATTCCCGAATGTCACAAACTTCAATACAGTCAGTATCACCACATGCACAAACAGAGAAATCCAGAGGTGGAGACACATCATCAATTCCAATGCCCTGATGGAAAATCTCTGGTTCAGAGCTCTGTAGTTTACGCATCCATCTGAGAGACTTAATGGCTTGTGAAACATGATGTACTGCAGCTAACTTGGAGGAGATCGGATCAACTACAGTTTGGAACACATTTGTTGATGCTGGAGGCATTGCACACACCACAGAACCTTCATCACTGCTAGAACTTGACAGATCTCTTTCTTGATCTCTCGACTCCAGGTAACCTGATTCTATCAATTTCCGGGTAGCAGACACATTTGCTTCTAAAGTCATCTTCACAGAAGCTTCTGACACCAAACCTTGCACAGCCATTCCATCTTCACTCAATTCTCCATCCACAACTAACGAATCCATTTCAAGAACAACAGGTTCAGAAAATCTACTAATCGGGTCCGTGGATTCTTCGTTAGCATCATTAACCGTAATTTCGCATTCGACAGGCAGAGATTCAGATGTTAATTCCAGGTCTTCTTCATAATTCAAAATGAGCCTAGCAAACTGTTCATGAGCAAATGCCCGCACAACCTATTTAGCATAATAGTGATCATCAGTTTCATGTTCCACAGTCAAACATGACGAATTGGAATAGAAATAAAAAAGTATAACACTTAATCAAATATAAAATTAGAAGGCACGTACCAGATGATCTGGCTCATCCAGAAATTCCAAACATTTTTGAAAGAACCTTGCACACTTAGCCCTATTATCAGGTGCCTGAAACAAAACCATCAATTATTAGCAGCAGGCAAGTCAGAAGCTTCAAGGTGAAACCAAACAAAATAGTTATAATTTTCCACACCATTGAAAGCGAAAGTCTGTGAGCAATACGGTACAGGAGAGTTCCCAAAGAAAATAAAGAATCACTTCTTCCTCTGTGAATTAGGGGAATGGAACTTGAGCTGTCTTCACAAGCACCAGAGGTATGGTTCTTGGGAATAACAGAAAGATCAAAAAGTTGAATTACATCTTCGCCAGCACTTTTGTATAGCTGTCAAATATGATGTCAGATAACCAAAACAAAGTTCAGTAATATTAAAGCAACAACATGGCCGTTCATGTAAAAACAAAAGAGAACAGTACCCAATAAGCACCAGGATCTTGCTTGCAGTTTTCTTGAAGGAACCTCAAAACTGTAAGTCCGTTTTGCTGGACAACATGAGGATGAAAAGCAGGAGTACCATCTTCAGAGATGCCTTTTAACAAAAATATGTCATCTGTTTTCAGAAGCTCATAACCCTGAACAACACCATTATCATGATAACAGATTGCCAACTCAGGCACACTTGCCATGACATTGTCCAGCCAGGCTTCAAGCCATGTCAAAGGAGTAACCTGCGAAGAGGGATGACGTGGTTGGAAACAATCGAGTCATATACAAAATATGAAGCTAAATAAAAATAATAATTAAAAGAAAATTCAGTAGTTAGCTACAACCTGTCGTGTGACATCCCATAAATGCAAGCTCACAGCAGCATATTTTTCATTACTGAACAGAAGCAAATCACTACCCAGTAGCATGCGGAAATTGTGAAATTGCCAAAACAAAACCCTTAAAAATTCATCATTACCAACTCTCCTATGTTTTTCAGACTCTTGAATTGAGCATCTAGGCTTTTCACCAACATGCGAGGCCTTTTTAACAGGATCATGGCCCTTATTTCTCTTATTCTTCGTACTTTCCCAAATGTAGCTATCCTGTTTGGCCTGTGTATACTCCATACAATGTTCAAACTCATGCTTTCGAGCAATATCATCACTTTGTCTCACAAAATGGGATGCATCATCCCCAGGAAGAACCGATGAGTTTGATTGCCTCTCACGCGGAGAATGATGAGTTGGTGGACAATCACAAGCCTCCATTCTAACTGAATGCATTGCAAAGTTCAAAAATAAAGATTGATCTGCACATTTTGATTGACTGCTATGTCTTCTGAGCAGCTTCTCTCCTTCTTCAACATCAGACCTGCACTTTGCATAAATTTAAGATGTTAAAACTCTGAACAAAATGACCAACAAAAGTAGCCACAAAAAGATACATACCCAGTATTCAGAACAAGAGTCTTGCCAACACGGTGAACTGCAATTGATAATCGAGCCTTGGAATATGGTATTTTAAAGATTTGTTTCAAAATGTCTGCTGGAGCAATCACATCAATCTTATCTCCATATTCTACCAAGCCAGAAACAGCAAGGGCTTCACATCTCCTGCTAAGATTTGATGCAACAGCACCTTCTCTACTAATGTCTGCCACGTATAAGACCAAAATTAGCCAATGTTGGATGTCATACTGGTCCCTTGTCACTGTTATAGTAGTATATAACTTTTGCCTACCAAATAATGAACTTTATAGAATTAAAAATCCCTTAAAGAAGCAGCAATGCCTTGTTCATGGCTGATATTAAAAGCGTTATCAGTCAAACATTAGCTGCTATAGTACGAAGTAACAACATATAGACGGCATAATGTTCTGTTTCAAGATACTAAAATTGTAATAAAATAGACAACAAAGGATCAGGAAAGCGCTAACTTTCAAGACCAAAGTACTTAATAGAGCTTCAACAAAAATATAAAGCCAATCAATGACCTGCATGTTGTCCAAGTAGACCCTCACACAAAAAAAAAAAAGGGTTCTAATAAATGGGTAGAGTCGGGACAGAAATGATAAGGTCTACCAAGATGAGAAAATTAACTGAAGATTTTATTCTTATCCCATACTAATATCTAAACTTATAAACAACTATTTACAATTTCAACATGTAAAGCACATAATGGTGGTGAAAGAAAACAACTTTCCTGTTTCTGTCCTCCTCTTATCCTACTCCTATCAATCAAAAGAACAACTCAATGACCTATTTTCCTGCTCTGATCATCTACTAATAAACTAAGAGTCAAGGTTTTCTCCCAATGAATTAATGTTTGATTCTACAACTTACAGTGAACTTATCATACAACGATTGACTTTAAAATATACACAGCAGGTTCAAACAACCCCATATCTACTGTGATATAAATTTGAAAAGTATTAACAAGCTTTTCTCAACTGTATAGCCTACTATCACAACAATACACCACCAGTAATTATAAGTTACAAGTATTCTTCTTCTGTACTTTATCAAGTAGGTCCGAAATCTACATCAGATTCTATTACAGTAATATAATAAAACTAAATCCGTCATCAATCATGACTTCTAATACCCATAAAATCCTTAAAATCTTTCAATAACTATGAAAACAATACCAGACACATAGAACAAATAAATGAAAGAGAACAGTGGCAATAAAAGAGTCACTTTATCTATTGAGGAGGTTCGCAATTTTATAAAAAAGCTAACCTTGTTAGTTGACATCAAAAATATTAAAAAAAAAATTTCGGCAAAACATTTTAGTATCCAAAACTACAAAATTTGTCTTTTAACATCTGCACCAACTAATTTTTAAAGAAATGCAGACGTCTAAATTTGAGATTTTTAAAACTTGTTGGTTGACAGCAACAAATATTAAACAACAAAATTTCACCTAAACTTTCTAGCATCCAAAACTGTAAAATTTGTCTTTCAACATCTGCGCCAACTAATGAGTCCGAAATTTTAAAGAAATGCAGACTTCTACACTTGAGATTTTAAAAAAAATGCAGAATTCGTTGGTTGACATCAACTAATATCAAAAAACAAATTTTCAGCTAAACTCTGTGGCATCCAAAACTGCAAAATTTGTCTTTCAACATCTACCCCAACAAATGAGAGTCCGAATTTTAAAGAAACGCAGCCGTCTACACTTGAGAATTCTTCTTAAATGAGTAATGCAACATCAATTTCAGTTTACATACGAAGTTTGTATGCTTAGCATTACTCAAATTTCAAACTTAAACGCTGAGCCAGAACTAAAACTACTCAATGCACATAATAATCAAATAAATGTACAAAGAAACGAACCTCCAGTGGCTTTATACTGTACGGCGCCAATAGGGAGAACCTTCTCCGGAAAATTGGGCACAACGGGAAGCCTATTAAGATCCGTTTCAGTGGGCAGCATCCTATAGCGAGGAGCGCTAACTCTACCATACCCACAAACAAAAAACTAACTTTAAATCATAATTTAAACTTACTTACACGTTAATTTTAATACAGTGTGAAAAAAATCAAATCCTTACGTTTGCGGGGAGGGGACGAGAGCGGAATTGAAGGCGTCATGGAACGATTTGTCGGTGGGAACTGGAATTGAACCGCAGAGGAAACCCACCGGTTTGGGTTTTATGATTTCTAAAGTTCCCACGCACTGAAGCTCTTTGGAGCTTGATACTGATGCTGGTTTTTCCATGGGAGTTTCTTATTTCTGAAAGAAACAACAAGATTTTGATTTGCTTCTTGTTTATTAATATAATATTTCTTTTTGGAAAGTGCTGGAAAGAAGGGGTTCAATTATGGGCCGAATTTAGGCCCAAACCCCAAAAGTTTCGGCTTTTAAAAATAGGATAATATTGTATAAAGATGATTGGATAAGAAATGTGTACGTCTTTGTTTGGCAAACTAATGTAAGTTTTCGATTAGGGATGGGCATGGGCCAGGTATGGGTCGTACCCCTATATCCAGGCCTAGCCCGAGATCCCAATGAGACTTACTGAGTCCGGCCCATACCTGGAACAGATATATAAAGTAATATTTAGGTTTGGTCTGGCCCGTAAGATATATCTATACTCCCATACCCGATCCAATCCGTCTCGAATTCCAGGATTTTTGTTTATTAATAATTGACTTTTTAAAACAATTGATTATTTAATAGTAATATTAAGTTTTGATTAATTGATGAATTGATTATAATTGATTAATTGATCTATTGATTATAATTGATTAATTGATTTATTAATTAGAAT
>WYDK02000026.1:482943-498892 GCA_009867345.2 Toxicodendron radicans | reverse complement strand
TTCTTTTAGTTTTAGTTGTTTTAAATTTATTAATTTTAGTTAGTTCATTCTTCAAGTTTCGATTAATCAAATAGTAACAGAAGAAGTTTATTTTGGTACTTGGTAACTAGTAATTCTCTAGGGTTCAATATCCGTTTACTCAAATTGTATTACTTGTTCGATTTCGTACGCTGCGAAAATCTTGTCATCTACTAAACTCAATAATATTGACCAACCAGAACAATCATCATCCGTAGTCACCCCACTGCCGCCACTAACCCCTACTTTGACATTGCGGTTGGCGGTTGAAGATTGTCTCTCAACTACATATTCCCATATAACTCATACAAGGCCTTCCAGACTCTTATTATATGAACCCGTGATTCTTGTTGACCAAAAATCTTTGGGAAAACACCTTCTATCACTCTCATTTTGCACCTAGGTCCAAGACCGCAACAATTGCCATTAACAAGTTACACTCTCCCCAATACTTATCAAACTTACCTTTCATCTTCCTTACCATGTTACGAACAAATTCATTTTTATCATTTGCATGTTTATCCAACAATATTTTCACCCTATAAACCTCCGCTAAAATTTTATTTGATGTCGGATAGTCACTCCCAGAAATGATATTTGTGACATCACTAAAAACTTTCAAAATCTAACAAACTCTTTCAACTTTGTCCTAGTCTTCAATGTTGGGACAAGACTCATAATTTGTGTGTCTTTCAATATAGCTTGAAAACACTCTTTTGAACTTCAAGGCAACAAATAACATCTCATAAGTTGAGTTCCACCTCGTTTTACAGTCAAGGATTATTTCTGGTGCAACAATTGCAAGTGTTGTACAACTTCTGAAAAAACAGTAAGTCTACTCTCCGATTGATTGATGTAAGACACACTATCATAGATGTGTTGAATCACGTGCTTAATATGATTAATATCATCTTACACCATTATATTTAATATGTGCGCACAACACCTAACATGAAATAATTTACCTCCGCAAGCAAGCTTCCTCGTAATTGAAAAGTTTTCCCTTATAACCTTGATTGCCACATCATTACTTGTGGCATTATCAAATGAGATTGTGAATACCTTGTTTTCAATACCCATTCCAGCAAACACTTAAATATACAATCAGCAATCTGAATCCCACCTCGCAGAGGAGGTAAATGAACAAAACTCAACACACGCTTGTTCAACCTCCAATTATTATCTATCCAATGCCCCGTCAAAACCATGTATTCTATCTTCTGATTACATGAGTTCCAAAAATCATTCATTAAACTTATTTTATCGACACTCATTAACAAAGTCTTCAACTTCTTTTTTTCCATCTCATACAGCTTCATGTAATCACTTCTACTAGTAATGCGCGATATCTTTTCCCATAATGGTGTCGCATACTTTAGCACTTTGTTTAAACCCTCCTTCCCCACAATTGTAAATGGGTGCTCATGCATAAGCACCCAATGTGCAACCAGTTCCCTCATAATTGTCATATAAAACTTACCTACTATTAGAACAAACATCTCAATATCCACAATACTTGAATCTGAGGGCGGAAAATTAATCTATTGATGTTCCCTTTGGAAAATTTGTCGCCCCACACACTTTCAAATGTCTAAATAATTGAGTGGTGCTTTGGGTAGCATTAATGGTAAGTTTGGCCTTACAATGGTTGCATTAAACCTTTTTTGTACTGTCAGGGAAAACCACCTTTGTAAATTCTTCCCAAACCGGAGATGTCTTAGCTCTTTTCCTTCTATGGAATAAATTACCATCATTTTCACTTTCATTCTTTTGAAGCTCAACCTAAACCAAGTTTTCATCTTACGTGGTGGGACGGGAACCAGATGAGTATTCCATGCCTATAATTGAAGAAGTATATATGTTTTAGTATTGTACAATTCAATACAAAACAATAATTTTATATCGTTCATGTTATAAGACAACAAAGTAAATGTAAGAAATGTACAATTCAATATAATTTTTTTTCTTTTACAAGTCATATTGCAAGTCATAGTAAGAGTAGAATATGGATGATAATATAGTAATTAATATATGAGAATACAAAATGAACATAAATATAATTTGAACTAAACTTCATTTGAAACAAAGAAATGAATATCAATTTGATATGATGAAATGCACAAGCAATTCTTGAAGTACACAAAACTAAAAACAAGAAAGATCATATACCAGAGCACAATTAAAAGTACACAGATGTCTTAACGAAAAGTTTATTCCAAGATTTTCAAAGTTTTGAATGATTGTACAAATAGTATTCTAAGCATCAAAACATAATAATCTGAAGAAAAAAAAAGAATCATGAACAAAGAGCACAAGTCATTAACACCTTTTATTCTTCACATACATCAGTATCTTTTCAGGAATGCAAACAGAAGCAATTACAGAAATAATAAAGATAAAAAAAAAATCGTATAATCAGTACTTCACTAAATATAGGAAATTCTCACAATTTCAAAACATATGAGAGAATAAATAAAGATTGATTCAGACCAATTTCTCAAGCTAATTCAACAGACAACTCTCTGATATCAATAAACAATGTCTAATATGTAACACCCCGTATTTTGGGGATTCTATTGAGATGGTTATAAGTGGATTGTGAGGGGGTAAATTGTTAGAATCCAAAGCTTTTGGGAGTAAAATGTCAAAATTGAGAAGAGTGGGGACCAAATGGATATTTTGCAGGATTAGTATAAAAGGAGAGGAATTCTCATTTGAGAGAATTCTGGCGAGAGAAGAGAGAAAGGAGAAAAAGAAAAGAGAAAGAAGAAGAAGAAAAGAAGAAGAAGAGGAAGAGAGGAAGAGAAAGAAGAAAGAGAAAGAGATTCTTGGGTCCAAGGTAAGCATGAATCATCTTAAAGTTTTAATCCTCTTTTAATCTTTTGTGTTTTGTTGAATTTGTGTTAGATTTGAAATGGGTGAATTGTATATTGTGTTGTATATGTGTGTATTGATGTTGTTTGATGTTGATTGAATGATAATGGAGTGAGATTTGTGTGAGCAAATGGTTAGGAAGTGAAGAGAATGGGTTGGATGAAGTTGTTGAATACAATGTGTTAGGGTTTGAATCAAATTGTGTTTTAATTGGTTAATTGTGTTTGGGTGGTTGTAAATGTGTTGTATGATGTGTGAAGTGTTGTTTTATGATGGGAAATTGGAATGAAATTGATGGAGGAATGGATGGAAGGAGAAGAAAACAGGTTAAGTTGGGAAGAAACCTAGAAAATGAGTTAAACAGTGTCATGCTGCGGCATAGTTGAAGAATCCCAGAATATTAGGGCCATGCCGCGACATGAAGTGGGCAAAAGGCCCCATGCCACGACATGGTTTTCAGGGATGTGTTTGTTACTTTTGAAACCTGTCAAGTAGACAGGGGTCTAAATACTATAATTCAAAGGTTAAGGGACCTAAGTGTAATAATGGAAAACTATAAGGGGTTAATTGAAAGATTAGAAATTTTTAGGGGCTTAATGACATAATGGAAACGTTGAGGGGTAAAATGATATTTTTTAGAGAGGGGCTAAATTGATATTTGCTAAGAACAAAGGTTTTATGGAATTATTATGAGAGTTCGGTATTCGGGGATAAGAGGGTTTTTATTTAAAATGAAGTTAAATTGACCTCCTAGTGTGAGTATTATTGATTATTATTATGGATTGCCCTAGGGAAACCTTGGCAAAGAGAATTCTTCGAATCCCGAATAAGGAAGATGAGCGTGGCAGCTGCTCCAATCAGGTGAGTGGATTATTAGGTTCCCTTAGAGACTTATATTCGGTTTGTAAGACGATTAGATATATTGTTGCATATGCATGTATAGTTATGTATATATGGTACGAATATTCGGTACGAATATTCGGTACGCATGGCAAGGATAGAGAAATGACTAAATTATGGCGTAGTGGTGATAAATTGAAGTACGGATGAGATCATAAAGAGTGGTCATCCTGAACAAGACTCAAATTGGGAGTGAGTTGGGTATAGACAACATTGATTATGAGTGAAGCAACCAACAGGTGAGGATTCCACTTAAGCTGAGTGCGTTGGGCGATCCTCGGGGTGCAAACCTGTTGAGTATTCTGCGGGATAGAGCGGATGAGTGATGAGCCACGAGTGATTACTTCACCTATGCCGGAGTTCGCTGGGTGAACCTTAGAATATTTTATTGATATGGTATGCAAATTGGGTGTTGTTTATAGTGTCTCTACCCGAGGTGTAGGGTGGAGTCTATGAATCCAGAGATGGTGGTTCGTATGGAGGCTGGACAGATGTTTGTGATATCCAGCGGGTGAGGCTGGAGAGATGTTTGTGATATCAATGTTTGTGATATCCAGCGGGCGAGGATGGAGAGATGTTTGTGATATCCAGCGGGTGAGGCCGGAGAGATGTTTGTGATATCCAGCAAGTGAGGCTGGAGATATGTTTGTGGCAATTTGGTAGTGAGGCTAAAACGGTATTTATGGAAACCCAATAGGTGTAGGTTGGTGAGCGTTGATGTGTAAAAACAGACTCGTGTTAGAAAACGTACACTCACTTATAGCATCGAGGGAGTTGTGTATTTAATGGCCCATGACCATTGAAAGGTGATGCAATGATGTGAACTCCTTTGTCGTGAATGAGCTATTACAAATCAAGGGAAATTATAAGGGAATGATTAAGAGTTTTATCATGCGGATCGAGGGCTGGGAGTTATTTCATTTTCATATTGTATTATTCACTCACTGAGCTTTCTAGCTCACTATTTTAGTGTTTTCCCTTCAGGTTTGCATTCAAGGTACGTGAGGCGCAGGCAGCATGATTTTGGCTGGATTGTAGACGCATGATCATCAACATAGTGTTTGTACATGTAGATGCACTCTGATACAACGGTTTATGTAAATTGTTTTATAAAAATAATGTTTTGAGTTGTATTAATATCATTAAAGTTTTATGAATTTAGTTTTATAATTGTTTTCAAAAAATTCGCCCTCATTTAAGGAATCCGAGCCCCTCGATCCGCCCGGATCCGATGGGGTTAGGGTTACCCGCATTGGGGTGTGACATAATACATCTGTAAACCATATACCAAATTCTAAGCATCTAATATGATAACACACTTGACTACATATTTGATAAATTTAGTTTTGCTAATCCATGATATTCGTCTGTGGAGCTCAATGCAACATAAAGTCAAGATTCTCACTGTTCTTGTTTCTTTTTTATTTTTTCAAGCATGAAACAAAAAAAAAAACTTGTATTACTAATAAAGAAAGAGTTAACATAGGAAAAAGAAGGGAACAAGAAGTCTTCCATTCTACCTCTCATAGTGTATTTTTCAGTAATTAATGCAGTATTTTGGCATAACCCATTTCAACTTTGAAGCCATTGAAAGCCATTGAAAGATTATACCATAAGTACAAAGCAATAGCACAAGGCATATAGAAAATGATGTTTAATGCTAACAGTTTCTAAAAATGGACAAGAAGAGTAAATGAACAGTTGATGGCTTGTAAGTATATATGATTAAGATAACACAATTTTGTTCATGTTACATTGAAACAAGCTGCTGTCATGAAAAATGTCCATAAACAACGACTAGAACCCCTAACTACTCCATTGGAGCCTTAACCTTTTTTGTGAAAACCATATTTATATCAAATGACAACATTCCATAGAGAACTACCCTCTTAAGCATAAACACTTTCTAAACAAAGCAAGATTTCTTTCAACTAAACCACTCTCACAAATAAAAGCAAAATATATTAATTACCAAAGAAAGAGTAAAAAGTAACAGAGAGGAGAAAGAAAATCTTACTGCAGAATTGAAGACACTAAAAGATTGAAACTTTGAAAGTAAATGATGAAGATACGACGATGGAGATACGACGTGTGACACCTCGTGTCACAGAGTATTTGGTATAAAGTTAATTTAATTGAAATTGGGGTGGATTTGCAGGGAAATGAAAGTTTATAGGGGGTTGATAACTCTTGTAAAAAGAGTTATCATTGGCCTAATTTAGCAATCTTTGTTATAGTTTATATGTCTATTTTAGCTGTTTTAGTTTAGTTTAGTGCAATATTTTACAACTTGGCCAATTTAGAGTTGAATATGATTAAAATAGAGAAATTGTGTTTTAACCATTTTTGTGAAAACCATATTTATATCAAATGACAACATTCCATAGAGAACTACCCTCCCAAGCATAAACACTTTCTAAACAAAGCAAGATTTCTTTCAACTAAACCACTCTCACAATTAAAAGCAAAATATATTAATTACCAAAGAAAGAGTAAAAGTAACGGAGAGGAGAAAGAAAATCTTACTGCAGAATCAAAGATGTCAAGAGATTGAAACTTTGAAAGTAAATGACGAAGATACGACGATGGAGAGACAACGTGTGACACCCCGTGTCACGGAGTATTTGGTATAAAGTTAATTTAATTGAAATTGTGGTGCATTTGCAGGGAAATGAAAGTTTATAGGGGGCTGATAACTCTTGTAAAAAAAGTTATCATTGGCCTAATTTAGCAATCTTTGTTATGGTTTATATGTCTATTTTAGCTAGTTTAGTTTAGTTTAGTGCAATATTTTACAACTTGGCCAATTTAGAGTTGAATGTGATTAAAATAGAGAAATTGTGTTAATTTGATTTATTTTGGCTTAACTTAGGATTAATTGCACTGATTGTGTTTTTATAGTTCAAAATCAATTGGCTTGTCCTCGAATTTAAATGGCTTGAAGCTAGTGTTGTTGACCATGCAGCAACGAATTATGGTTCATAACATGCCAGATCACCATAACAGAAAAGCGCATGTGGTCCTGCAAAGTTTCTAAGTTGTCCTAAAAAGGATAGTCACTTTTTTCGTGCCCACAGTGAGAGAATGCACAATAACATGGCTGTAAGAATTGATTTATCCTAGTATTCAGCCATGTGTCACAAGTTGCCGTAAATTCTCTCATATATAAGCAAAGTGAAAAGATTGGAGAGCAAGTCTTCCTCATTTGAGTACAAGTCTTTTTCATTAGAGTTAGAGATGGCCACTAAGAGTAAGAACCAGAGGAAAAGAGCAGAGAATCAACAAGAAAGGAACATCCATTGACGGGGAAGAGAGAGATCCTTCCAAGAAATGTCACTTTACCCATTTCTTGTGTTTTGTGCTTCTTTGTCCAATGAACTTCATGGTTATATTTTCTACTTTGTTTTACTCTCATTTAAGTATGAAATAATTTCTTTTAAGTTGGATTTGAGTATTTGAACTCATATTGTAATGTTATCTTTATCTTAATATAGCTTATGATGTTGACATTTCATTTTATTCAACTGGGTATTATTGTTGCAATGTTGATTTGGCCATTCAATATTTGTTATCATACTTGTTAATAGATGATGAGAAGGTTTGTTGATAAGAGAAATCATTTGATTAATACAAGTCTTAGGGTCGTACGAGAGTATGAGAAGAATACATAGACATATAAGTGCTTCATTGTACGATTGCTAACAAACCAAGCCTTAATCTGTTTCTTGAGTCCAGATCTACATAGCTGTATGTTAGGTTTAAGCTTAGGAAGCAATCTTGTAGAATGTTCGAGTGAACAGTACAAGATTTTAGGTGTTTGGATTGAGTGAAATGTCATGCTGAGTTAGACTATAACATTTTCCATAGCATTACAATAAGAGAGATTTTATTCAAATCTGACTTACTTCATTTGACTACTGATATTGTTGTCATCTTTACTTTGGGGAATCAGAATTCATAATTAGGTTATTTTAGTCGATTAGCTCATTTTAGTTTAGTGACTATTTCCTTATTCTTTAGTTTAGTTCAATATTTACACTGTTTCCATTATTGTTACTAGTGCTAGAGCATAGATCTAAGACTAACTAGTTCACAATCCTTGTGGGATGATAACTTGACTCTTAGGAATCTATATTACTTGTTGACCACCTATATTTGCGTGAGTGTTGTTTGTTCATATATATCATCACAATCGATAACAAGTTTTTGGTGCTGTTGCCAGGGATTGTGCCGAAATTAGTTAGTTTTCATATTGTTTCTCATTTTGTTTGTTTTTGCATTTTATTTTACTTTTTGTTTGTCTTCTTTTCAGACCTGATGGTGAATGGTTTATGAACATGTAAATTGACGGAGCACTATTATTATTTGATCCTGAACAAGAGAGAACTCTTCACACCATGAGATTGAAACTTTGAAAGTAAATGACGAAGATACGACGATGGAGAGGCGACGTGTGACACCCCATGTCACAAAGTATTTGGTATAAAGTTAATTTAATTAAAATTGGGGTGCATTTGTACGAAAATGAAAGTTTATAAGGGGTTTTTACAAGAAATGGAGAAACTGAGGGCTAAAAGGAGATTTCGCGGCTGACTATATATTCTCCTGACTATATAAGGGAGTGAATAGGTAGAATTCTCCCATTTTTTCTTCATTATACACGTTGGGAGAGCTTTGTAGAGAGAGAAAGTGTCAAGGGTTAGACAGAGAAAGTGAAGGTTAAAAGGATTTGAGTTTAGATCCGGTTAATTGGTAAGATTATGCTCCCATTCATGCTTCAATTTCATTTCATATTCATCTATTTGTCACTAAATTTGAGGGATTTTCCACGAGTGTTTGAGTGGGTTGCATCTACCTATGCCTGAGCGCGTTGGGGGATCTCCCACAAGAGGATGTATGATACGAGGCTAGTCGGATGGTTGCATGTAGGGCTTCTACTGCGACGATTAGGGTAGAGCCCGTGAGGACTAAGTTGATGATGGATGGGAATGATTGTCAGGACTTCATTAAGCATGTTTTCAGTATTTGAATATTTTTGATATATTGTATTTTAAATTGTATTATCCATTCACTAGGCTTCCCAGCTCACTGTTTTTTATTTTTCCCCCCTTCAGGTCATTGTCCAGGAGTCGGGTTGCATCTTCCACGGTAGGTTAGCGTTTTGATGCATGTTTCATTACCGTTGCATCATGCTTGACATATAGCGAATCTGATGCTAATTTCGGACATGGATTTCATACCATAACCTTTGAAACTATTTGTAAATTGAAAATTTTATTTGTGTTTTCTAAACAGTTTCTCAAAAATTCACCCTTCTTTCGGGATCCGAGTCCCACGAAGCTCTAGGATCCAGTGGGATAAGGACCACCCAGGAGGGGGTGTGACAATTTGGTATCAGAGCTCTAGGTATTGAGTCATTATGCATTGTGTGAGCATGAATGACATGTTTTCGAGAAACTAAGCATTTGATTTGTTCTATAGATCATGCGACAACGAGGCCGACCACGTACTCGACCTGAGGGTGTAGTGGCCAACTCGGGGGTAAGGGTGATGGTCATAGTGAGCATGTAGAGTGAGGGGGATCAAGAGTGGCTGGTGGAGGACATAATATTGAGGGTGATCAGTCCCCAGATAATGATTCCAGTTTTGAGAGGACCATGGGTAGATTTGCTCAATTATTCACCTGAGCTACGAGAGGTCAGGCTGCAAGGGAGACGAGGGGAAGGAATATAATTGAAATAACTAAAAATTTAAGAGTTGCAAAGTTTAAAGGTGAGGGAGATTCAAATTCAGCCGAGAGGTGGTTGATGGATATAGAGAAAGTGTTTCAGGCTTTAGGATGTACTGATGTGGAAAAGATGAGGATAGTAGAATTTTTATTGACAGGGGTGCTGATCATTGGTGGAGGACGATCCAAGGGAAATATGAAAATCCAACCTGACAGAATTTCAGACAAGAATTTATGGATAGATATCAGCCCAGAGTGTTTAGAGACAATATGAGGAGAGAATTCCTGGCTTTGGTTCAAGGAGAACTAATAGTGGAGCAATATATGAATAGATTTGTGGAGTTATCGAGGTTTGCTCAGGAAATCATAGTGAATGAGGAGATTAGATGCAGAATGTTTGAGGATAGGCCTAGAGAGGGAATTAGAATGGCTGTAGTGGGATTTGGGTTTAATGATTTTTCTAGTTTAGTAGAAATGGCCATGAAGGTAGAACGGTCTGCTCTAGAGAAATGAAAGGAAAAGGTGCAACCACGTAGGCAAAAACGTGGGAACAGAGAGTGTGGAGCGAGGGGATCCAAGAATCGCATGTAAAAGCAACAAAGTGGTTTTTTTTTATCATCTAATAGCCAAGCCTCTGGGGCTAGTGGGGGATATAGTAGATTTAGTGGACAGTTGGGTAATGAGAGTTCCGGTAGAGTTCATAAACCTCAGTGTGACATTTGTGGCCGATATCATTGGGGACCGTGTTAGGGACTCAGTTCAAAATGCTACCAGTGTGGGCAATCGGGTCACCTTAAGAAAAATTGTCCTCAATTGGTTCAGAGGGAGAGCCAGTCCCATAAAGGGGCCTTTCAGAACTACCGAGGTAAGGGTTACCGCATTCAGGGACAACAGAGGTCCCAACCTAAAGGAGGGTCCACCTCAGATAGTTAGGGAGAGTCTAGTACCGAGCACAATGGACAAGGCCGACAGAGAGGGTCCGACTAGCAGTATACCCAGGCTCGAGTCTTTACCATGACGCAACAGGAGGTCCAGGCCACACCGGAGGTTGTAACTAGTATGTTATTTATTTTTGGCCGTGAGGCCCATATTTTGATTGATCCTAGATCTTCTCATTCATTCATATCATTTTCATTTGCATTTGCGGAGTTTTTTGACTTGATCTTGGAGCCATTGGAGTATAAATTGGCAGCGTCTACACTAATTGGTGAAACTTTATTGGTAGAGTATGGATTAAAAGTTGTGGGATAATGGTACAGGGTTTTGAGTTGGAGGCCGACTTAATTTTGTTGGATTTCCAAGACTTTGATGTGATTTTGGGCATGGATTGGTTAGCCAACCATAGGGCTTCGGTGGATTATTTCAGAAAGGAGGTGACTTTCAAGAAGCCCGGATTTCCAGAGGTTATGTTTTGTGGTGAGCGCCAAGTTGTCCCTACTTGTTTGATTTCAATAGTGACAGCGAGAAAGTACATTAGGAAGGGCTGTGAAGATTTCCTAGCTCATGTTGTGGATACCAGAGTGAGTGAGATTAAGCTAGAAGATGTTCCTACAGTGAGAGAGTTTCCAGATGTATTTTCGGATGATCTTCCAGGATTACCACCAGTGAGAAAGGTAGAGTTCTCTATAGAATTGATATTGGGTGTTGCTCTAGTGTCAAGAGCTCCTTATAGAATGACACCCCTTGAGTTACAGGAGTTGAGGGTTCAGTTGCAAGAACTGGTGGACACGGGATTTGTTAGACCAAGTTCATCTTTGTGGGAAGCACCGGTGTTGTTTGTAAAGAAGAAATATGGAACTATGAGATTGTGTATTGATTACCGGGAGTTGAATAAGTTGACAGTAAGGAATAAATATCCATTACCGCAGATCGATGATATGTTTTATCAGCTCTAAGGTGCTAAAGTGTTTTCCAAGATAGATTTGAGGTCGGGGTATCATTAGTTGAGGATTAGAGAGTCAAATATTCCGAAGACAGCTTTCAGAACACGCTACGGGCATTTTGAGTTTGTGGTAACGTGTTCGGTTTGACTAATGCCCCAGCAATGTTCATGGATTTGATGAATCGGGTGTTTCGTCCTTTTCTGGATCGATTTGTGGTGGTGTTTATTGATGATATTTTAGTGTACTCTCAGAATAAGAGAGAACATATGGAGCATTTCAGGATTGTATTGCAGACTTTGAGGGGACACCACCTTTGTGCTAAGTTCAGTAAATGTCAATTCTAGTTTAGAGAAGTTACATTCTTGGGTCATGTGATATCATCCAGAGGAGTAAAGTGGAGGCGGTGTTGAATTGGGAGAGACCCACGAGTGTGACTGATATCCAAAGCTTTTTGGGATTAGCTGGATATTATCGGAGGTTCATTAAGGGATTTTCCAAAATCGCCCTACCGTTAACGAGATTAACTAGAAAGGAACCTAAATTTGATTAGACCGAAGATTGTGAGCAAAGTTTTCAAGAGTTGAAAATGAGATTGACTTCAGCACCAGTCCTTGTATTACCTTCCAGTGTTAACAAATTTGAGATTTTTAGTGATGCTTCTAGGCAGGGATTGGGCTGTGGGCTGATGCAAAATGGTAGAGTGATTGCATATGCTTCCAGGTAATTAAATAAGCATGTGGAAAATTACCCTGTCCATGATTTAGAATTGGCGACAGTTGATTTTGCTTTAAAAATTTGGAGACATTATTTGTATGGAGTGACTTGTAGGACTTTTACGGATCATCAAAGTTTGAAGTATTTTTTTTCTCTTAGAAAGAATTAAATATGAGGCAGCGGAGGTGGTTGGAGTTAATCAAGGATTATGATTGCTCAACAAAATACCATATGGGAAAGGTAAATGCCATGGCAGATGCTCTGAGTCGGAAATCACAGGGTGTTATGGCTTATTTGGAGGTAACTCGGTTTGGATTGATGCAAGAAATGAGGACTTTGGGTGTAGATTTGGAGTGGGGAGAATTTGGAGTCTTACTAGCAACATTTAATGTAAGGCCAGTTTTTATAGACCCCTATTTGGAGAAGCTGAGGCTTGAGGTTAGTTATGGGGCTAAGACGAATTTTTGGATAAATAATGATGGCATGTTGATGATGTGTAATAGGATGTGTGTACCGGATCAAGGTTGTGTGAAACAAGAAATCTTGGAGGAAGCTCATTCCTCAGCCTATGTCTTGCATCTAGGGAGTACCAAGATGTATCATAATCTGAGAGCACACTATCGGTGGTCGGGTATGAAGAGAGAAATAGCAGAGTACGTTTCAAAGTGTTTGGTGTGCCAACAAGTAAAATATGAACAACAAAAGCCGGCGGGTTTGTTGTAACCTCTTCCAATTCCTGAGTTGAAGTGGGAGTATATAATCATGGACTTTGAATCCAGTCTTCCGCGGACAAGGAACGGGTATGATGGAATTTGAGTGATTGGTGATTGTTGATCGTTTGACTAAGTCTGCACATTTCTTGCCTATCAGGATGACATATTCTTTGGATAAGTTGGCGAGTTTGTATGTAGTTGATATTATTAGACTACATGGTGCACCCATGTCTATTGTGTCGGACAGGGATCCGAGATTCACCTCGCGGCTTTGGCCAAGCTTGCAGAATGTCTTGGGTACTAAGTTGAGGTTTAGTACAACTTTTCACCCTCAGACGGATGGGCAATCCGAGAGGACTATTCAGATTCTAGAAGATATGTTAAGGGTTGTGGTAATGCAATATAAGAAAAGTTGGGATGTGTATTTACGCTTGGCGGAGTTTGCTTATAATAACAGCTACCAAGGAAGTATCGGGATGCCGCCGTATGAAGCTTTATATGGTAGGAAGTGTAGAACTCCAGTGTGTTGGGATGAGGTTGGTTAGAGGCAACGAATGGGCCTTGAGATAGTTCAGAACACTAATGACAAGATTAAGATGATTAGAGAGAAGTGGGAGATTGGGTGTTCTTGCGAGTATCACCATGGAAGGAATTGTTGAGGTTCGGTAAGAAAGGGAAATTGAGCCCAAGGTATACTGTGCCTTATGAGATTATAGAAAGAGTTGTTGCGGTAGCGTATCGATTGGCACTTCCCCCTGAGTTGTCAAGAATTCATAATGTGTTCCATGTGTCAATGCTACGCAAGTGTGTGCCCGATCCCTCCTATGTGTTACAGGAGTAGCCTATTGCCCGGAAGAATGATGCAACTTATGTTGAAAGACCAATAAGACTCTTGGATTGGAAGATACAAGAGTTGCATTCCCGATCGATTTCATGGGTTAAAGTCCAATGGAGTAATCATTTGGAATAGGAGACGACTTGGGAGCTTGAGGATGATATGAGGTCGTAGTATCCAGACTTGTTTAAGTAAGGTAAGTAAATTTCGAGGACGAAATTTTATAAGGGGGAAGATTGTGACACCTCGTGTCATGGAGTATTTGGTATAAAGTTAATTTAATTGAAATTGGGGTGCATTTGCAAGGAAATGAAAGTTTATAGGGGGCTTTCGCAAGAAATGGAGAAACTGGGGGCTAAAAGGAGATTTCACGACTGACTATATAAGGGAGTGAATAGGTAGAATTCTCCCGTTTTTTCTTCATTATACACGTTGGGAGAGCTTTGTAGAGAGAGAAAATGTCAAGGGTTAGAGAGAGAAAGTGAAGGTTTGAAGGATTTGAGTTCGGATCCGGTTAATTGGTAAGATTATACTCCCATTCATGCTTCAATTTCATTTCATATTCATCTCTTTGTCACTAAATTTGAGAATTTTGAAATTTGGTTGAATTGGAGTTTTAGATGAAGAAGAGCTTATATCGGAGTTCTTAAGCTAAAATTGGTGTTAAGGTGAGTGGAATATTATGTATAATTGTATTAAACCATGTTTTGAAAATCTATTTCATGTTGCATGTGAATGGGTAACATTTGGGATGGAGTGATGTGTGAATTGGTGGTGGATACGTGTTGTATTATGTGAAGGGAAGGTAGTATGTATGATGTGGGAGTAAAAGGGAGTGATTTGGGAAGTGAAATTATAGAGAGACAAAGGCAAAAATCTGGAAAACACAGATTGTCTCCGCGGCAACACGAAGTTCAAGATCGTGATTGTCACAGAGGCGACGAGGGTGTGTCGCCGTGCCAAAGTTCATGCGAACAGTAGGTGAAGAAAGATTTCCAGAATGTCTCCGAGAAGAAGAAGGACGTGTCCCCGAGGCGACATAAAGGTGTTGTCGCGGCGACAACACTTAGAGGAATCTAGAGAATTCTATTGATTTGGGGGTGAAATTGTCAGTTCTGAAACCTGTAGAGGAGATGGGGTTCAAGTGTAATAAATCAAAAATTGAGGGACCTAAGTGCGATGATGAAAAACTATAAGGGTTAATGGAAAGACTAAAAAAGTTGAACTAGTTTGTAATGATGTAAAAGTTTAGGGGGCAAATTGATATTTTTCCCCAGAGGGACTAAAATGATATTTTACATAAATAGATGCATGTGTGTGGTTATTTCAAGCTCATTCCATGTGTTATAAATATATATATATACTATTTGCATTTTCTGTATCTGTGGATTGTGGTGGTGAGATCGGGTGGATCTGAGCACAGTGAGGACGACTAACTGAGTGTGATTGAGGATGGTCTGTACTACCGCATGGTGATTGTATCCTATCGGGACATGACGAACATCTGTGTAGCTCCAGACTTATCCATATGTGTATCCTGGATTGTATTTACCTATGCCAGAGAGCGTTGGGGGATATTGTGGATTGGATCTACCTATGCCTGAGAGCACTGAGGGATTTTCCACGAGTGTTTGAGTGGGTTGCATCTGCCTATGTCTGAGAGAGCTGAGGGATCTCCCACGAGAGGATGTATGATACGAGGCTAGTCGGATGGTTGCATGTAGGGTTTCTACCGCGGCGATTAGGGTAGAGCCTGGGAGGACTGAGTCGACGATTGATGGGAATGATTGTCTGGACTTCATTGAGCATGTTTTCAGCATTTGAATATTTTTGATATATTGTATTTTAAATTGTATTATCCACTCACTGTTTTTTATTTTTCCCCCTCCAGGTCATTTTCTAGGAGTCAAGTTGCATCCTCCACAGTAAGTCGGCGTTCTGACGCATGTTTCATTATCGTTGCATCATGCTTGACATATAGCGACTCTGATGCTAATTTTGGACGTTGATTTTGTATCATAACCTTTGAAACTATTTGTAAATCGAAAATTTTATTTGTGTTTTCTAAACAGTTTCTCAAAAACTCACCCTCCTTTCGAGATCTGAGTCCCACGGAGCGCCAGAATCCGGTGGGGTAAGGACCATCCGGGAGGGGGTATGACACGACGATGGAAATATGAGAAATATGATGAAAATCAAACTGAAAAGGGTTTCAAAATCAAATTGACCAAGGAGAAAAAGAAACAAAGGAAAGAATAAAGCTTAGAGTTTTTTCAAATAAAAT